>JAJPUD010017290.1:0-31663 GCA_023553655.1 Myrmecobius fasciatus | reverse complement strand
GTCAAGTAGAGTGGAAAGGAAAAGAGAAATTGGGAAGGGAGGTGGGGGAAAAAAGAAGGAAAAAGAGATGATAGAAATTAGGAAATGCCTTCTATTGAAGATTGAAGTTAGGTATTTTATGAGACTGAAGAGGAAGGGTATTCCCAATATGGTATACCACCTTTGCAAAGAGTTTAGTTCTAGAATGCTCAAAGTCTATGAGGAAGAGAGGAAGAAGCAGTGAGCAGGCCAGTTTCAACACACCACAAACAATGCAGGAAGAGGAGCAAGATGAAATAAGATAATTGGTTAGGCATATTATATCCAGAATATGTTCTCAACATTAAGATGCCAATTCTAGCAGGAACAAAATTAATACAAAGACCTGTTCAACTCATTCTTTTCTCCTGATGAAATACAATGAGAAGTTTCAGACTCAAAAAAGTGCTAGATACCCTTTAGCTCACTCTTTGTCCTTCCTATTTACCCAATCTCAACTACATTCAATCTCAGTTCTCTCATTAAAAATGTATTGGATAAGAAAGTGGTTAAAATATGACATCTAGGAGTTTTACCCAAAATATTCTGCTCAAGGACTAGAAGTACCAATAGTCACAGTATTGACAACTTTCCCCCCTCCCAAAAAAAACTCTCTTCCCAAACACTTATAAAATCTAGTTTGTGATAACTCAATTTTTTCTGCAGCTTTTTCAACAATGCACACTACTACTCAGAAATCAGTCCCAAAAAGAACTCTGCCTCAAATAAAACTATTCGAATTTGTCCATCCTGCCCAGATACTGAATTTTAATTCAACAAATTCAAATTCTTAGTTGCATTATTCCTTCTTTTTAAAAAAGGCAGAAGGCGAAAAAATGACAGTATTTTTACTGTTATTAACTATCCCTCTTGACTACTTTTACCTAGCTCTTATTATAAGTTTTCAAAGTCAAAGTCTATACAAATTTATAACTAATACTATTTATAGTTGTTTCCCCTAAATATGAAAGACTGAATTTTAAGTTACTTACACAAAATAATTAGGAACACTCATTTAACACTTAAAAAAAAAAAACTTCAAAAAGCAATTTTAAAAAAAACAATACTAGAATCTTAGGTCTATCTCCCCACTCAATCTATACTGGTGTAGCTATGGTCTACTAATTCACAGAATACCTTTCTCAGTAAGTTCAATGCTAGCTCCAACTCTTCTCTCTACACCAACTCTTGTCATTCAAAAACACTTCAACATGCATACCTATATTTCCTCAAATACCTTAACTTCCCAATTCTTCTCTTCATTTCCTGTGACCAACATCTGAGAAAGAAGATATTTGGTCAAACCATTGTGCTTTCTTAAAGTTTAAAAACAAAACTGAGGGTCTAGAATATTTTATCCACCCCTTATCACATCATCTTATCACTTCAGCAAGGTCATGGCAGGGTTCAATATACATAATACAGTATATATTCCAACAGACAGATGTTTTCTCAGAAAGGAAATCAAGTCATTCTAAAACAAAATCTTTATGATGTATGATTATCTCAATAGATGTAGAAAAAGCATTCGATAAAATCCAACACCCATTCCTATTAAAAACACTAGAGAGTATAGGAATAAATGGGCTTTTCCTTAAAATTATCAGAAGCATCTATTTAAAACCATCAGCAAGCATCATATATAATGGCAACAAACTAGAACCATTCCCAATAAGATCAGGAGTAAAACAAGGCTGTCCACTGTCATCATTACTATTTAATATTGTATTAGAAATGTTAGCCTTGGCAGTAAGAAAAGAAAAAGAGATAAAAGGAATGAGACTAGGTCATGAGGAAACCAAATTATCACTCTTTGCAGATGATATGATGGTATACTTAGAAAAACCTAGAGACTCAATTAAAATACCACTAGAAACAATTCACAACTTCACCAAAGTTGTCGGATACAAAGTAAATCCACATAAATCATCAGCATTTTTATATATTACCAATAAAATTCAACAGCAAGAGATACAAAAAGAAATTCCATTCAAAATAACTGTTGATAGTATAAAATATTTGGGAATCTATCTGCCAAAGAAAAGTCAGGAACTATGTAAGCAAACTACAAAACACTTTCCACACAAATAAAGTCAGACCTAGTCAGTTGGAAAACCATCTAGTGCTCGTTAAGCTGAGCGAATATAATAAAAATGAAAATACTACCCAAACTAATCTACTTATTTAGTGCCATACCAATCAAACTCCCAAGAATTATTCTACAGATCTAGAAAAAATAGTTGCAAAGTTCATTGGGAAGAACAAAAGGTCAAGAATTTCAAGGGAATTAATGAAGGAAAAAAAAAGGCTGATGAAGGTGGCCTTGCTGTATCAGATCTAAAACTATATTATAAAGCAGTGGTCATCAAAATCATTTGGTACTGGCTGAGAAATAGAGTAGTCGAGTAGTAGAATAGGATAAGATCACAGGACAAACTAGGGAATAACTATAGCAATTTAGTGTTTGATAAACCTGAAGACCCCAGCTCTTGGGATAAGTACTCACTACTTGGCAAAAACTGCTGGGAAAATTGGAAACTAGTGTGGAAGAAATTAGGGCTTGAACCACACCTAACACCACATACCAAGATAAGATCTAAACGTGATTTAGGCATAAAGAGTGATATTACAAGCAACTTAGAGGAACATAGGATAGTTTACTTTTCAGACCTGTGGAGAAGGAAGGAATTTGTGTCCAAAGAAGAACTGGAACTCTTAATTGAACAACAGATAATTTTGATTATATTAAGTTAAAAAGTTTTTGTACAAACAAAACTAATGCAGACAAGATTAGGAGGGAAGCAATAAATTGGGAAATCATCTTTACACTTAAGGCTTCTGATAAAGGCCTCATTCCTAAAATATATAGGGAATTGTCTCATATTTATAAGAATTCAAGCCACTCTCCAGTCGATAAATGGTCAAAGGATATGAACAATTTTCAGATGATGCAATTAAAACTATTTCTAGTCATATGAAAAGGTGCTCCAAATTACTACTGATCAGAGAAATGCAAATTAAGACAACTCTGAGGTACCACTACACACCTGTCAGATTGGCTAAGGTGACAGGAAAAGATAACGAATGTTGGAGGGGATGTGGGAAAACTGGGACAATGATACATTGTTGGTGGAGTTGTGAACTGATCCAACCATTCTGGAGTGCAATCTGGAACTATGCTCAAAAAGTTATCAAACTGTGCATACCCTTTGACCCAGCAGTGTTTCTTTTGGGCTTATATCCCAAAGAGATCTTAAAGGAGGCAAAGGGACCCATATGTGCAAGAATGTTTGTGGCACCTCTTTTGGTAGTGGCTAGAAACTGGAAACTGAATGGATGTCCATCAATTGGAGAATGGCTGAACAAATTGTGGTATGTGAATGTCATAGAATATTATTGTTCTGTAAGAAACAATCAGCAGGATAATTTCAGAGAGGCCTGGAAAGACTTGCATTAACTGATCCTGAGTGAAATCAGCAGAACTAGGAGATCATTATACAAAGCAACAACAAGACTATATGATGATCAATTCTGAAGGACATGGCTCTCTTCAACAATGAGATGTTTCAAACCAGTTCCAATTGTTCAGTGATGAAGAAAACCATATACACCCAGAGAGAGGGACCTGAATGTGGACCACAATATAACATTTTCATGCTATTGATGTTTGCTTGCATTGTGTTTCCCTTCTCAGATTTTTTTTTTCTTGTAGATCGGATTTTTCTTGTACAGCAATATAACTGTGTAAATATGTATACACATATTCGATTTGTCAAGTATTTTAACATAATTAACATGTATTAGACTTCCTGCCATCTAGGGGAGGGGATAGGGGGATAGGAGGGAAACATTTGTAAGAGAAAGCTTTGCAAGGGTCAATGTTGAAAAATTATCCATGCATATGTTTTGCAAATAAAAAGCTTTAATTAAAAAAAAATCCTTATGATGCTTTCTTTCCTCAAAACTTCAACCTTTCATTCCTACCCAAAAGTAATACTGTAAATAGCAGACACAGCTGTTCAGCAATAGGATATGCTATATAAACAAGCATAAAAACAGATATACACCCATGTGTCTAGAACGGGTGGCTCCTATGAGTAGGTCTCCACAGCCCTTGCCACTACTCCTCCATTGGAATCAGAAGCTGCTAATTGGTTTTCAAAGATGGAATACTAAAGGAGGGCTCAACAAAATTTCTCTGCAAAATCAAAGTTTCCTGTCAGATTAATTATATTAGGCTCTTCTCTAAACGTGTAATGTCTCAAAACACATAGCATTTATTGTAGAGAGCAAAGTAGGTCACACACCACACAATATTGGAAACACAAGCAATCTTTCCCTAAGTATTGGAAAATAGTTTTGGTCAGCTGAATTTGAAGATAATGAAGACAAAAATCCACAATTGGCTAAACCTTACTGGATTAGGACAGGAGCCAAAGAAAGGATAAGGGAGAGAAGAAAAAAAAAAATCAGGAACCCATTTCATTTAACCTGGATGACTTCTGATTATTGTAGGATGACTTTATAGGAGTAACTACTCTAAAAAAATAGAATTTTTTTGTCTCTATTTTTCTAGAACTTGTTATTTTGATAACACAATGCCTTTGAATTCTGTGTAACACATTCCCTTCCTAAAGGTAAAAAGCATTTAAGAATTTCTTCCTTTCATTCTTGGGCAGATGATGCTCATTATTTGTTTTAGGGGAAAAAATATCACCATCTACCAACATTTGCGGATCAATTGGATGGCTTTTTCTTCTCCGGTGTCAGTAGCCCTTAATTTTTTCCCTACCTTTCACTCATTTCCTAAGACATATGGCTTGTTTCCTCCCTATACCCCACCTTTATACTAAGCAATAAAAGGATCTTATTGCTGTTTGTAACAACTGACACACCATCTCTCCTAGCTGTCTTCCAAGCCTGAAATGTATTTACACTTTCACCTCACCTCCTCCTCCTCTTCCTTCTCCTCCTTTTAAAACTCTAACTTCCTTCAAAACTATGGAAGTAACATTTGCTATAAGAAGCCTTCCCTGATCCCTTGGCTGTTAGATCCCCTTCCCAAATTTATTTATGCCTGTATTATCTGTCCTTATAATCTTATAAGCTTGTCACAGGGAAAGGGGGTAGCAAAGAATTCTACTTTGGTCTGAATCCTCCCAGAATCACCTTCATCACAGTTCCTGGCAGAAAGTAGATACTTAATAAAATAGTTTTTAGATGGAATGATTGATTGAACTGATGCTATCTGTATTCTTAGATAACCTTAGAAACATCTCATAAATGTAACAGAAACTCCCAAAGCTTGAAGGATGGTGCTAAGAGATAAAGAAAGGACCCCAAACCTTAATTATAATACTTATAAAACTGTCAAAAATAATAACACTTTTATGTTATCATCATCCAACATGCAAGAAGGCAACAAGGATGATGAAGAGCCAAAAAGTACACAACATATAAGGTGAGAATGAAATGACTAAGCAAATTTAACTTGTGGAAAATGGGGGGTGGGAGTAGGACACACACACACACACACACACCCCAATTTTACCTTCCTGAGAAGGGATTAGATTCAAGGCAAAGTCAGAAACAGTGGGTAGAAATTTTAAAAAGAGATAAATGAAAGACAAATTTTTGTCAAGAGAAATTTCCTAATAAGTAGATAGAGCTTTTGAAAAATAGAATATCCCCCAACAAGGAGGAGTGAATTCTACCTCTCTAAAGGATCACTTTTCCAGTATGTTATTGTGGAAATTTATTTTGTATATGAATTAACACTAAATGATTGATGGATAATCTATGACTCTGTATGTAATATGGACATCATACAGTTTACACCATACTTTCTTCACAACCACCTTATGAGGGGTTATTTCCATTTTACAGATGTGAAACTAGATTCAGAGGTAAGATTACTTGCCCTAGAAAGCTAAACTGAGGAATCCTTATTCAAAGCCCAGTACTATTTCCACTGTGTGTGTGAATGATTTTATATATATATATATAAATAAATTCTATTTTCATTAGCAAAACCAAACCCAACTAGAGAAAATGTTTATAAGAGTGTTAAAATGAGGAATGTGGTCCTTGTAAAATCATTAACCAATGCAAAGAAACTGAATTACTTATGCAAGTATAAAGTAGAAGAGTAATAGGATTGTCAAATACTGTATAGTCAGTTATATACCTTAATCTTTCAGCTTCAAACATGCAGCTCCATGCGTGCTTTCACAGACCTCACCTAGGAAGAACACCTGCCTAAAGAGAACTAAATAGTTTCTGAGCAACAGCTACTTCCTGTCAAGGGCTGATATGAAGTCATCTACATTGGCACTGATTCAAAACAGCACACACTGAGGCCTTCAGATTCTCCCTTCCTGTTTGTTCAGCAAGAAGTGCATCAGACAAACAAACATATCCGCTTTGCGGTTTTTGCTTTGTTGATCTGTCTTTCCTCCTTCCCTTCCCCCAACTCCCACCTTCTCTTTCTAATTTTATCATACTATCACAAAAGAGCTCTCTCACACATCTTCCTGGGATCTCAAAGACAGGGAAGGAAGTCACATTACTAAATTGTAGTATCTGTCTAAAGGCTAGTCTGCTTATAGTGGCAATTCTTGTCCACTTGGTTTAGCTACTACTGGGAAACTACATAAATCATGCCCACAAAGGACAAAATGTACATGATGTTGCATGAGTATACCCAACAGAGTAGAAGCATGAAGCAAATAATTATGTTTATTCCCATTCAGAAAAATTCCTCAGTTTTCAAGAAATTCTGAAGCTAATCCTTTGGTGTTGAGAATTCCTTAAGAGAATATAAAATTCAGTCTCTAGAACTACCAAATACACTAAGAAGATTTCAACAGAAACTTCAAAGCTATTTTTCTGGATGGATAACAGGATTTGCTCCATAACTGAACTTAGGCCTTTGGAAAGAGTAGCAATGATTACATGATGAACATAAAATGCTTAGTAAATACTAAACCATTATTGTTGTTTGTAATGAAAGGAAAAACAGTTTTCCATTAAGAAAATCACTAATTCTGTGGTGAACCTTATTTTACTCAATAAGGTGTTCTAAATAAATTATCAATTTTTTTTAAGTGCACCAGGAACTTGCTATATTACAGAAAAATTGGAGTGAATCCTTTTGTAAGTCATAGGGGCAAAGGACACAGGAGGATCTGGACTTGTGATTTCACTGATATAGGAAACACTTTTGTGAGGAAATTAAATTCCTTTTAACAAAGAACAAATACCTACTCTGTAACTGAGAGTTTTAGAAAATTGTCTGAAGCAAGTGGTAGTGGAGGGGGTAAAGAAGGGGAAGTATGCTACGAGGGGAGAAGGGGGGGAATGTTTGCAAAGTGACTTACCTGGGGTCATATAGCTGCACATATGTTAGAGGTGGAGCCCAGGTCTTCCTAAATTTTCTTATCAACCATGCCAATTTAATTTTTTTTTTTTTTAAAGTAGATCCAACAAGTTCAAATCCAATGATCTTTCTTCAAGAGGGCAGGAAACCAAAAAAGCATAGCTAAAATAGCTAACTGCAGAATAAAGACTAGATAAGAAGGCAAACAAAGCTGGCTAATGATCTGGGAGACAAGTAATGGGGTAAAAACTGGGAGAAAAATAACTTTTCTTGTTCATTGTTTATTGTTTATTATTAACTTGATAACAAAATTTTAAACAAAAATTGATTAAACAAAATTTTAAAATTAGAAAGCATAAACTCTCAAATATGGCTGAAATACTTCTCCACCCTTGCCTTTTCAGATGTTTCAGTGAGAACTAGATACTGAAATCCGAACCAAAAGGTACTACTCATGCATCATAATAATTACAATTAAAGCATGACCAGCACCAATTTGATTTCTCAACTGTCAAAACAAAGCTTCAAGCCTTTGTGTTTCACTCTCTGTGCTCTCAGTAAATTATGTAGGGCTTTCTGCCACTAACAGCTAACCTGGTCAATGGAGAGTCTGCTCATTACAGTCTCTAATGCCAAAAACTAATATATCCATCACTGAGTTATGTGTCTTGAATCATTATTTGAATGAACAAAAAGCAATAATGCACTGGTCTCATTAATAACAGGAAACAAGATGCAACTATTAATCTGCCACCCACACTCACCCTGTTCTGTTAAAAACTGGGGGAGGGGGAAGCCAAGTTCAACCAATGGCAGTTATGTTCATTGCCAAAAACTTGGAACAATGCTGGAGCTGCTCATATCCTCAATATTCAGCGCATGGCACCCAATGGAACATGGACAACTGCCCAGACAGAGAAAACAGAAAATATGTTTTAAAGAAAGTACAAAATTAAATACAGCAGATGAACAAAAGGAATGAATAAGGGGGAAAAAATAAATAATAGTGTCTCCAAGTCATTCCCTTATATTGGTTAGAAATCAATTTTCCCAAACAGATCAGGAGAGATCTATGGAATTACTGAAAGTCCAGTCAGCAGCAGCATTCATCTCCCACCCAATCTCTGAGCAACTCACCCTTACTAGGAATCTCTTTCTTTACATTCATCTCTAACTCCCATTTTTCTTCACTCCTATCCCCTTTACATAAGGACTCAGGAAGTTCAAAAGTAGCTATCTTCATGAAAGAGCCAGAACTCAGGGAACTTAAGTCTGGAATACACTTCATTACTACACAAAAGAGGCTGCGAAAGCCCCTAATGTGCTACAGCTGAACAGAGCATCTAGGAACCAGGCCAATTTTTCTGTTGTTTTGGTTTTTTAAGACATGTAATATATTTTTCCTGTTCATATTTTTTTTCATACAAAAGGGTATCAGAACTTCTGTGTCAACACTAAAATAATGAATAAAACATTTTTAAGTTATTCTTAACATTTACTTATTTTTATTTACTATGTTTAATAATTTACTAATGTTTAAAAATAATGATATTATTTATATTTCTATATTACCTTACTAATTTAAAAAATTGCTATAACACCAAGGTCTAATTTTCTGTGTGGTATGGTAAAAACTTAGTAGACTTGTGGTTCAAATTATGGTCTTGCCTCTTACTCATTTCATCTGAGGCAAGTAATTCTGAATCTCAGTTTCCTAGTTTGTAAAATAAAGGATATAGTGGAACTTGTTGACTTCTAACTCTGATGGCCCTTCTAGCTAGAAATCTTTAATACAAAAAAAAATTCTTTGATAAAAAAGGCAAAAGAGAAAATGAGTTTATGAATACAGAAATCAGAATCTGATGGTGGTAGGGAAAATGGGTGAAGCTCATATATTTTCAAGACCATTCCACATGGTAACAGATATGTACAGAATAAAATGTTTGGAAGTAACAATCTAATAAAATTTAGATTACAGCAAACTCAGCAAAATTTAGGTTACAGATCACAAAGGCCGTCTTTATCTCATTCAGAGTTTTGTGGGATTATTTGCTGATGAAGATTTTTGTCTTCCTATTTCTTCAAATTAGACCCCACACCAAATAAAAATGCTACCACACTTTCTTGACTGTAAGATTCCACATATCTGCTGTTGAAAGCCAATTGTTACAACATATACTATATCCCTTAATAATTTACCCAACTCTTCATTATTTTTTTTCTTTGTTAGACCATAAAAGTACAAAATTTCTTCCCTTTTCTCTAACACCTTTTCTTGTAAATTTTATTACATCAGATTTTCACATAATGCTTAAAAATAAGTCACTATGTAATTTCCCCCCCCCAAGGCAATTGGGGTTAAGTGACTTGCCCAGGGTCACACAACTAGGAATTAAGTGTCTGATGTCATCTTTGAATTCAGGTCCTCCTGACTTCAGGGCTCCTGCTCTATCCACTGGGCCACCTAGCTGCCCCTTCACTATGTAATTTTAACTACATAAAAAAAAAAAAACAAAAAAGGAACAAATGGTTATAAATCGTTTCAAGGGGAGATTCTAGAAGGAAGTGATTATTAGAAAGCAACAGTAATGTGTTTAAAACAACAACAACAACAACAACAACCGAATACTCTTTTTAAAAGCAACAAATATAAGATTAAAAGGGTACACTATATTTTAAAAGTTTTAAAAATCCTATGACAAAACTTTGGCTTTATTTCAGTAGAAGTTATTTTCAATAATTCACAACTTCAATGATAAGGGGGGAAAATGATGAAAATAAAGATGATTTCAATTTGTGTTAAAGAAGCAAAATAGGACATAAGTAAAATCCCAGATCTGCATAAATTCCATTTTCTTCTTAGGCTTATCATCAAGGGTCACCATAGCTTTGAATAGGAAGAGTTTGCACAGACTCAATATCCACTATGGCCATTTATATCCTTGCCATACTGAGATTTGGCACTATTACCTTACTACCGAAAAAAGGAATAAAAAGCATTCAAAAAAGATGAGCAAAAAAGATGAAGGAACATTGCCCAAAGAGAAGCACCACTTATTTAAAATACCTCCTTGGGTTTCCTAATGGATATATAACTAGTTCCTTTTAACTCCAGAAGCAGTTTGCCAAAGAATTATGTCATCTCTGTTGGCTACGATATCACTACATTTTCTACCACCTAGAAAACATTTTTCAATGCCTATGTTCTGCCTCTATACATTTAGAAAGACAATGTATTTGCCACAAAGTCTGCACAACAGTAAATTCTTCATAGGGTTTAGAAAATGAAAGAAGAGGTCAAATGTAAAATGTAAAAAAACATCAAGGAAAATTTGCTCTCAAACTGTTTACATGGAAAATTATTCTTTTATTCACAGGATTTAGGGGAGATGATTTATACCAAATTCCCAATTTTATAGACTAAGAAAAAAAAAGGCTATGAGGGATCAAAGAACTAAAGCTCAAAAGGACCTAGGTTATCATCAAAACTAAACCTCTCATTTGACAGAAGAGGTCCCACAGAGGCCCACAGAGGTCAAGTGACTTGTCAAGGTCACAAAGCAGCAAAGGCAACAGCATGGGTGCTGTAATTCAAACCCCAGGTATTTTGATTTCAAATTCTGAGCCACCAGAGAAAAATGACTGATCCAAGATCATACAAGTTAACAAATGGCAGGGCTGTAATTAGAGACCAGGTGTTCCAAATTTAGTGTTCTTTCCATATTATGCCAAGGGATGCTATTCCTGTCAAGTCAAACAAAAATTTGTGTACAAAACAGTAGTTAAATAATTTAAGTAAAACAGTTCCTAAATTTCAATGAGTATGCATTCTACTAGAACTCTGAGGTAGAGATAAACAATATTAATAAACAAACAAGGTAATATTAAAATTTAAGTGCTGCAAAAACAATATGCTATTCCAAGATAGAGGAAGAGAGTAGTCACCCACAAAGGCAAGTTGAAGGAAGACTTTATCTTCATCATCATTATCCATCATCACATCTAGCATTTATATAACACTTTAAAACTACAAAGAGCTTTACATACATTATCTCAAGGACACACACAGCTGGCAAAAGCATATCTCAGACAGGATTTGGACTCAGGCCTTGACTTCAATTCTAGCAACGTGACTCACTGTGCCATCAAATTACCCCCAAAACAATTTCTTAAATGAGATGGGCATTAAATTAAAGGATGAGGCACCTTATATCAAAAGATGGGATGTCAATGCTAGAAGAATTTACATAGGTGCATTACATTTTGTTGGAAGAGCTGTAATTGGTCCATCTAGTCTGAAAAGCAATATGGAAGTATATTAAGAAAGCAAGTTCAAACCCTTTGCCCTGGGATCCCATTGCTAGTCATATAGTGAAAAGAAGTCAAGAACCTACAAAGACATAAAAAAGGTTTCCCGTAAACTAAAATATTCATAAAAAGGCTTTTTAGGGGCAGCTAGGTGGTTCAGTGGGTAGAGTACCAGCCCTGAAGTCAGGAGGACCTGAGTTCAAATCTGCTCTCAAACATTTAACACTTCCTAGCTAGCTGTGTGACCCTGGGCAAGTCAGTTAACCCCAATTGTCTCAGAAAAAAAAAAAAAAAAAAGGGTTTTTGTAATTGTTTCCAATCCTTTGGAATTCATTTGACTGGAAAATATGGTATATGTGAGCAATATTAGTGTGCTGTAAGAAAAGTGAACAAGAATTCAGAAGCACGGAAAAACTAATACACATATATACATACTCCAATGACTATACAAAGAACGATAAAAAGTAATTGAATGCTTGGTGGTAATAACCAATACTGACCCAGAACTAGACAGAGATAAGTAAATGTGCCTTACTATCTTTTCTTTATAGAGTTCAGGAAATATGGGTGTCAAACTGTATATACTCTTACACTAAATTCCTAGTTTTGCTGAATTGTCTTTTTCCCCCAATTTTTTTTTTTTTAATGCTTTGTAACAAGGGAATGCCTGATTGAGCAGAAAAAGGAAGAGGGATGTATGTGAAAATAATGGTGAAGTATAAACAAAGGGTATCAAAAATTAAACATTAAAATGAAAGAAGAAGCAATAACTATAAACTTTACTACTTGGATGGTAGAGATTGTCTCAATCCTTTTATTTATATCTCCTGACACCAGGCACAATATATGGCCAGAATGGCCATTAAATAAATGTTTGAGGATTGACAAAATAACATATGGGAAGTATTCCCTTCTTCCTTTAATAGTCAGCTTTGTATTTTTTTTATTCTTGATACCTTAATTTTGATCACAGCAATCAGTCTCATTAAAAAGAATGTACCATTAACAATTCAAGTTCATTACTCAATTTGATCTATTGCCCAAAGTCATTGGTCATCTACACAAGAAATAAATCAAATTCTTACTCAAAAAAGACATTCATTAAATGGGTCATAAGTATGGATAAAATGTGATTTTGGTACCCCCTGACTCATGAGGATATAAACATAATCTTAAAATTCAAGATAATTACATACTATGGGGCAGTCTGTATAATAGTCTGTAATGAGTCATGTATAAAGAAAAAAAAAGGATGCAAATAACAATTAAAAATCATCTGTGATTATTTTTTTTTAATTTTCACCTAAACTAATTTATTTATTTAGTGCTATACCAATCAAACTCCCAAGAAATTATTTAACTGACTTAGAAAAAATAACAACAAAATTCATCTGGAAAAACAAAAGGTCAAGAATTTCAAGGGAATTAAATGAAAAAAAATTGCAAATGAGGGTGGCCTGGCTGTACCAGATCTAAAACTATATTTAAAGCAGTGGTCATCAAAACCATTTGGTACTGGATAAGAAATAGAGTAGTGGATCAGTGGAATAGGTTAGGTTCACAGGGCAAAATACTCAATGACAATAGTAATCTAGTGTTTGATAAACCTGAAGACCCCAGTTTTTGGGATAAAAACTCACTATTTGACAAAAACTTCTGGGAAAATTGGAAACTAATATGGAAGAAACTAGGCATTGACCCACACCTAACACCATATACCAAGATAAGGTCAAAATGGATTCATGATCTAGACATAAAGAATGATATTATAAACAAATCTGAACAATGTAGGATGGTTTACCTCCCAGACCTGTGGAGAGGGAAGGAATTTGTGACCAAAGAAGAACTAGAGACCATCATTAATCACTAAATAGATAATTTTAACTATATCAAGTTGAAAAGTTTTTGTACAAACAAAATGAATGCAGACAAGATTAGAAGGGTAGCAAGAAATTGGGAAAATATTTTTACATTCAAAGGTTCTGATAAAGGGCTCATTTCTAAAATATATAGAGAAGTGACTCAAATATATAAGAATTCAAGCCATACTCCAACTGATAAATGGTCAAAGGATATGAACAGACAATTTTCAGATAAAGAAATTAAAACTATTTCTAGTCACATGAAAAGGTGCTCCAAATCACTATTGATCAGAGAAATGCAAATTGAGACAACTCTGAGGTACCACTACACACCTGTCAGATTGGCTAAGATGACAGGAAAAGATAATGATGAATATTGGAGGGGATGTGGTTAAATTGGGACACTGAAACATTGTTGGTGGAACTGTGAACGGATCCAAACATTCTGGAGAGCAATCTGGAACTATGCTCAAAAAGTTATGAAACTGTGCATACCATTTGACCCAGCAGTGTTTCTATTGGGCTTATATCCCAAAGAGATCTTAAAGGAAGGAAAGGGTCCCACATGTGCAAGAATGTTTGTGGCAGCCCTTTTTGTAGTGGCTAGAAACTGGAAACTTAATAGATGCCCTTCAATCGGAGAACGGCTGAATAAATTATGGTATATGAAAGTTATGGAATATTGTTCTGTAAGAAACGACTGGCAGGATGATTTCAGAGAGGCCTGGAGAGACTTACATGAACTGATGCTGAGTGAAATGAGCAGAAGCAGGAAATCATTATACACAGCAACAAAACTATATGATGATCAATTCTGATGGACATGGTTCTCTTCAACAATGATGTGATTCAAACCAGTTCCTATTGTTCAGCGATGAAGAAAGCCATCTACACCCAGGGAGAGGCCTGTGGGATCTGAGTGTGAACCAGAACACAGCATTTTAATGCTCTCTGTGAATATTTCCCTGCATTTTGTTTTCCTTCTTAGGTTGTTTTTTTTTTCTCTCTCTCTTTCTAGAGCTGTTGTTTCTTGTGCAGTAAGATAACTGTATAGATATGTATACATATATTGGATTTGTCATGTAATTTAACATATTTAGCATGTATTAGATTACCTGTCATCTAGGGGTGAGGGGTGGGGGGAAGGAGGAGAAAAGCTTGGAACAAAAAAAAATTTTTTTTGCAAAGGTCATTGTAGAAAAATCACTCATATATTTTGTAAATAAAAAGCTTTTAATAAAAAAAAGAAAAAAAAATTTCAGCATAATTTTTTATCAGAAAAACAGCAAAGAAAAGCTCCCAGGTCTAAAGACAGTTTCAATTCTGGAGAGACTAGGAAAAAGTAAACATAAGATATCTGAATGCAACCAACAGATAAAACAAGTCATTCTACCAAGTTATTAGCAAAACCTGCATATCACTATAATTACTCAATTATACTCAATATCTAAGACAACCTGTCTGTCACTTATTCCTTTACTAGACCTTAAACATAGGCAATGTGAGAATCTACAAAGCATTAAAATGCTGGCATTTACAAACTGTTATCTGATTAAAAGTCATACCAGACCAAGCTACACTGAGTATTTAAAAGCAAGGGTATGCCAGAGCCAACTGTTTAAATTTCAAAGTGAACATTTACACCTAAAAAGTTGGCAAATGCTACAATTTGAAACTTGATTTATAGTTTTGCTGATTGTCTAGACATGAGAAAATGATGGAAGAAAAAGATAAATTTAACTTAGATTTAAACTTAGAATTGCATGTGCAGTGGATTTGCAGGTAAGTTTTTATTGCCCCTAAGTCAATTATTAAACAATTACTAGTCTGTCCCTGCCTACAAACTCCCTCGTGATCTTTATGAAAAGTACATTCAAAAACCTAGAGATCCAGTGAGGTACGATGAAAAGAGAGCTGGATTAGACATTAGCTGAAGTACCAAATTTGGGGATGAAATACTATTAAATCATTGAGCCTTAATGTGGTAATGGTATCCAACATTGCTTGTACATAACATTTTGCATGTTGTCTCTCCCATCATATTATAAATTCCTTGAGAATAATGACTGTCTTTTGGATCACCAATGCTTAGCCAAATGCCTGGCACATAGTACGTGCTTGATAATGCTTAATGACTGACTTTCTACTAACAAGGCTACAGGGACACTTACCTGCTAATAGAAGACAGATTAATTAATTGGTTTTATGCATTGCCTTTGAGAGCTACTTAAACCTTCAAGATACATATTATCTGGGCTTCATTTGTCAAAGAGAATCTGTTCATAATGTAAAGAAAAACAAGACAGACATCAGACATCAATACAATGATTTATCATGACTTTAGAAGACTGATTTGGAAAAACTGCTCCCACCACTGTAGCAAAGTGGTGAATTGTGGGTTTAAAAATGTCTACCTTTGCAGTCTGTAGCTACAGTAGTTAACTGTTTTGTCTAACTAAACTTATCTGCTGTCAGTCATTAAGCATTTATCACTCACAATAATCAATCACAATATTATTTACAAATAGGAGCACTGGGAGATCCTCCAAATAGAAATGGGAGATAAGGAAAAAGTTATCTCTAACCCACACCTCTTTCTTCTATTTATCAATTTATCTATTTATCAATACAACTGTCTTAAATTCCAAAAATACTGATAAATGAAAAAAGATTATTTTGTCTTTCAAATCAAATTACTTTTAGTGAATTAAGTAAGCTTTCTTTTAAAGAACACTTTAAAATGTTTTTATAAACTAATCAATATTTTTAAATTAGAAATACCCCTTCCCCTCTCCCCCCCCAAAAAAGCCCCCAAAATATCTTATTACTTTTGTATTCACAAAGATTTCTGTGAGGAAGTGGAGGGGCCTAAGAAGCTCCAAATTCTTTGGAGAACCAAGTGATTTAGTTAAGAATTGACATTATTTCAGTATTATATTATTACATAAATCAACCTAATGGGACCATTAGTATTCAACTTGCCTAAAAAATTAATTTGGAGTTTTTTGTTGAACATTTAGCCCTGTGTGCATGCAGAATACCTACTTATTTTTTATGTTAATTATATCCCAACTTAAACTGTTTTCCCCAAACCATAATTAACAAATTTTTCCAAAATCATAATTAATAAAAAGTCAATCTTACCTCTGACTTTTTGGCACCGCTAGCAAATTCACCCCCCCAAAAAAGAGTGCAAAGCTAATGAGTCTGAAGATGAAAGCCTAAAGAACAATAACACCACTGTATACAACACATTCTGGAAATTCATTCATGACTCAAGACTTTTTTCAAAATGCTTTAATTCATTAAACAAATATTTGCTGAACATCAACAAGGATACTATTAAGCATACAAAAGAGAACAAGTTAGCATCTTTGTTCAAACAAAGCTTATAGTCTGCAAATTACCTTGGCTGATTTTTTCAACAATCCTACTAATTCAAACTTTAGGCTGAGTAGAGGAGAAAAAGACTAGAATCTTTGTTCTTTTACTAGGATCTTCTGCTCATTAGTATTGACAGAAATGGAATTCCCAGAAATGTAAATTAAAACAACTCTGAGGTATCACTTCATACCTCCCAGATTGGCTAAAATGACAGGAAAAGATAATGATAAATGCTGGAGGGGATGTGGGAAGACTGGAACACTGAGACACTGATACATTGTTGATGGAGTTGTGAACTGATCCAGCCATTCTGCAGAGCAATTTGGAGCTATACCCAAAGGGCTTTTAAACTGGGCATACCCTTTGATCCAGCATTGTCTCTAATGGGTCTGTATCCCAAAGAGATCAGAAAAAAAGGAAAGGGATCCATATGTACAAAAATTTTTTGTAGCAGCCCTTTTTGTAGTGGCAAGGAACTGGAAATTGAGCAGATGTCCATCAGTTGGGGGAAATGGCTGAATAAGTTATGGCATATGAATGTAATGAAATATTACTGTCCTATAAGAAAGTCAGCAGGATGATTTCAGAAAGGCCTGGGGAGACTTACATGAACTGACGCTAAGTGAAGTGAGTAGAATCAAAAGACCATGGTACATAGCAACAATAAGATTATGTGATGATCAACTGTGATGGACTTGGCTCTTTTCAACAATAAGATGATTCAGGCCAATTCCATCTGCAGCCAGAGAGTACTATGGGGACTGAATGTGGATCACAACATAGTATTTTCATCTTGTTGTTGTTTGCTTGCTTGCTTGTTTTTTTCTCTCATTTTTTTCCCCTTTTCGATCTGATTTTTTTTTTTTTGTGCAGAATGATAAATGTGGAAATGTTTGAAAGAATTACACGTTTAACATATATTAGATTACTTGCTGTCTGGGGGGGGGAATATGGAACACAAGGTTTTGCAAGGATAATGTTGAAAACTATCTCTACATGTATTTTCAAAAATAAAAAGTTATTATTAAGGAAAAAAAGAAAAAAAATGGAATTCCCAGTAGTTCCCCAAGAAGGTACAAGTACAAATCTAGCCTCCCTACCCACAATAATACAAATATTTATCACCTGCCACACAAAGCACTGTTTGTGGCACTGGTAATACAAATACCAAGAAACAAAATAATACATAAAACAATCCCTGTCCTCAAGGAAATTATCTTATAAATAAACACAGAGTTAAAGCAAAATAAATTCAAAGGACTAAATTCAAGAAGGAAAGAGTGTGGATAACTAGGAATGAGAGGAGAGAGAATCAGAAAAGACTTCCTGTCACAGATGGCATTTGAACTTTATGTCCTTTAGAAAGTTTTGGATTCTAAGAGTACATTTTTAAGCATGAGGAAACCACATGCAAAGATAAGAGCTGGAATGTCAAATACTGGGAACAACTACTAGGTCTGATGGAATGAAAGAAAGATTGTATAAAAAGGTATAATATCAACTGAAATTGGGAAGACAGGAATAATATTGAAGGACTTAAAAATTCCACCCATGTTTCTTTGTATCTTATTCTAAAAGCAATAAGGAACTACTGAAGTTTTTTGTTTCGTTTTATTTTGTTTTGTTTTGGTTTTTTTTTTGGGGGGGGGAGAAGAGGCAAAAGGAGAAAGGAAAGGAGGCTAAAAATATGGTTAATTTGTGTTTTAGTAATATCCCTTTGACAGATATCCAACAGACCTATCAGCCTCCTACAGATAATTTACTTAACTGCAGACCCAGTTATCAGGTATCACCTAAATGTCAGGGTTTTGTTGAGGGGTTTGACACACACTCACAAATGGTCCCAGCACAAATTCACCATTCACATTCACCTCTCTAACCAACCAGTCAACTGCTGGACATCAGGGATAAAACAGACTATTACTTTGCTTAATCCTTTCTCAGATTTCCCCAGTACCAATTATACCCACACAGAGAAAACAAGCTATGTTAAAGCCTATAGCAAGTGGAGGACTTAGTGAGCCAGAGAAATCTCTCATTGCACTCTGAAAGGTCCCACTGAAAACAACAGTAACAGCATTGTATAACACATTCTTGAGTTTTGCTTCACAGTAATTTCGAGTAAGGAAATTCAACTGAGTGCAAAACTTTTGTAAAAAGATCTTTCATTTAGACAGTTATACTCTTAATAAATCTTTCCCTGTCCATACGCGGGTGCCACTCAATATTTTTTACCTCCATAATAGCTGACTAGCCATCAGAGGGTATCAAAAGTAGTTCTGTACTCAAAGCTGAATGGGAGGGAGAGGATGCCAGGAAGACAGAGAGTCCATTCAGATGGGGCGACTTTGAAAATTCCTTTCACTTTTTCTCAGGAGCCAAAACTACTAGACCACAGTATGGGAAACTTTCATTAGTTAAAAAAAAAAAAAAAAAAACCCACACTAAATTAATGGCAGTGGATCATAATCCTGTATGAAGAGTAAATCAAGTCTAAGGAAAAAATGTCTTAGCATAACTTAAGCATGTCTAAAAACAAAAGCCTTCACCTAACACTTTATGGTTGGGGGAGGAGGGGAAAGGACAAAATCTGTTACTGGACATACCAGTGTTTTTTCCCACCCACCCAAATTTAAAGCCATTCCCAACCCAGTTCCTTACTCTTTTCCACACACTCTAAAATCCAGCTACATTAGCCCACTGGTCTAGTTACAGGTCCTCACTCATATGTGTCACTTTAGATCTTTTCTAATGCTATCCCCCTTGCCTAGAAGACTCTCTCCCTCCTCACCTTCACCTCATAGTGTCCTTAAAAACTCAGCTCAAAGACTATTTCTGCAACAAGCTTTTTTCTGGCATATCCTAACAAACTTATGATTTGGACTGAAAAAAAGTAGAAAAACATAAGAGAAAAGATAAAAAATGCAAGAAATCACAGGAAAAAAACCATTTAAATAAATCATGCAAATTAAGAATTGGAAAAGACTGCAGAAAAGAGGCAGTGGAAGTCAAGCCCAGAATAATTAAATGGCTTGTTCAATGTCAAACAACTAATTAGTAGCAGAGATGGGTATTTGGTTTTCAGTTCTTATCTTTCTTTACCACAAAAAAAGTGAAATCCATTACAGAAATAAAGACTTTAAAATTCATTTTAAAAATATATATATATATGTCATTCCCCAATTGATAAATGGTCACAGGACATAAACAGGCAATTTTCAAACAAAGAAATCAAAGCTATCCACAATCCTATGAAAAAAATGCTGTAAATCACTATAACTCTAAGGTATCACACTTCATATGTACCAAAATGGCTAAGATGTCCAAAAAAGATATATAAATAAAAAAGGAAAATGTTAGCTGTTGAAGAGGATGTGGAAAAACTGAAGACACTAATATAATCTTGATGAAGTTGTGAACTGATCCAACCATTCTGGAGAACAATTTGGAACTATGTCCAAAAGGTGATAAAACTGTGCATACTCTTTGATTCAGCAATACCATTGCTAGGTCTATATCCCAAAGATATCCAAAAAAGGAGAAAAAGACCTATTTGTACAAAAATATTTATAGCAGCTCTTTTTGTGATGGCTAAGAATTGGACATCAAAGGGATGCCCATCAATTGAGGACTGACTAAAATGGTATATGACTATAATGGCGTATTATTGTGCTCTAAAAAATGACAAGCAGGATGATCTCAGAAAGATTTATATGAACTTATATATAGTGAAATGAACAGAACCAGGACAATACTGTACAGAGTAAAAGAAATATTGTTCAGTGAAGAATTGTTAATGACTTAGCTATTCACAGCTATACAATGATCTAAGATAATACCAAAAGATTAACGATGAAGCATATTATCTACCTCCAAAGAACTGACAATGATTGATTACAGATTGAAATATGCTATTTTTTCATTTTTTCTTTTATTCAAGTTTAATACAGAATGTTTTACATAATTAAACATGTATAATTTATTGCAATCCCCTCAGAGAATGAGAGGAGGGAGAGGATAATATTTGAAACTCAAAACTTTTAAATGAAAATGTTTAAAAAAATAAAAAAAGAGGGGCAGTTAGGTGATGCAGTGGATAGAGCACCAGCCCTGAAGTCAGAAGGACCTGAGTTCAAATCTAATCTCAGACACTTATCACTTCCTAGCTGTGTGGCTCTGGGCAAGTCACTTAACCCTAACTGCCTCAGCAAAAAAAGAAAAGTGGAGGAAAACTCAGACAATCTTTGACTACAATGTTTTATTTCTCTAAATAATAAAGACAGTGAATCACTTTTTAACTTGATATGTGCAAAAGAAAGACACTTTCCTTCTCTTTCATTATTAAACAACCAGAGATAAACATTGCAGAAAGATTAATTTGTGCTCCATCAATCTCAACTCCAAAAGAGTGGATTCTTTGGGGAAATTCAAGCTGACCTACTTTCACAAACATCAGCTGGATAGACATGTTATTTTTTCAAATGATATATCACCTTTGCCTCTCTCAAAGACACTGGTCATTTTAAAAGCATATGGAAAAGAGCATCTTATCTAGTAGAATTCAAATGTTTGGCTCAGGTTCAACCAGATCTTAGGAGTACTGAAAACAAACAAGGAAGGACTTAGAAACCTAAGGGAAATTATCTCAAATTCTAAAGAAAAAGACTTAAAGAAAAAGCTCTTTGTCTTCCCTATTGCTGTCTTTCCCAAACAATCCTTTTCCCCTGGTGTCAAAGAACTAGTAGCAAACTCTCTGAGGAAATACCAAAGAGATGGTGTCATGCAAAAGTCATTAGGAAAAATAAAAAAATAAGATCTCTTTCTAGGAGAAAATTGCCCAAGGACACAAGCATTCTTTTTTAAAGGAATAGTAAAGACTCAAAGTAAGAATTCTAACAATTTAAATATCCAGAGTTCAAATGAAAATGTCAGAGTTGTTGATGTCAAGCATCCAAGAAAGATTAGTTAAAAATAAATCTATACCGGCAAAAACAAATTTTGCTAATTTTAAATGTTTTCAAAACATTTTCTAGAACTTTTTTTTTTTTAACCTCTACTACAATCTTCCCATATGACTTAAAATCACTTATTCCCTGCTGTGTGGGACAGATGCTAGATCCCTTTTCCCAAATTAACTTATCAGAGAAAGCTTCTATTTAGTCCCTGCAGGGAGAGGCCCAGACATACACATGGGAGCCATCCCAGTTGCCACCATGTGCTCATGGAACTTGACCAGCTTCCAGCTTGTTGGAGTTTAAAAGGCAAAAGACCCGAGCTTTTTCATTGGGTAGCTTAAAAGGACATCACCATCCTTGACCAATGGTCACCAATGTTGTCTGCTTTCTGTGGGTCACTTCCTGTAACTTCACAGACTGAGGGTTTGACCTGCCTCTGGGAATAGGGATCATGTGACAGTCTCAAACTGAAAAAACTTAATCCAATCAGTCCCATTCACTACTAAGAATTCCTGCTAAGTAATACTATGAATCACTACTTAAACAGCTCTGTTATCTAACCAAAATGGGTAGTCCCCCCCAGAGATTACTTAATTAATTGGCTCAAACTGAGACCTATTAAAAGACCTTAAAAAGGCCAAGGTCTCCCACTGCATCCAGGACCATCTCCAGACATCCTGATCTATATCTTGCCACTGGACCCAGAAAGCTCAGGAAAAGAAAAGTCTGACTAGTGATTTTGCACAGCCCTCTTTTCACTTAAATCTAATTCACCTTTATGTCATGGTATCATCTTCCTTCATCTTCCCAGTATGGGCCTGAGATTTCATCTTGGAGAAAGAAAAGCCAGCATGGAAATAGGAATGCACCCACCAATGCAGCTCAGCTACCTCACACAGAGTCTCACAGAGTTGCCTAAAGTAGTCAAAAGTTAAATTGCTCATGGTCAGCTCAAATATGTCAAGCAGAATTTGAATTCAGGTTTGCCTGACTCCCTTGCCCAGCCAGTCAACAAGTAGAGACAAAAAAGCCTGATCTCCTGGTTACCAGTCCAGGCTTCTAGAATCTTAAGTTCTATATTACCATGTTCTTCAGGAAATAAAAACTGCTAACAGTTATATGGTGCTTTAACATTTACAAAGTCCTTACACAATTCTAGATAGTAGGCACTATTAATTATCAACATTTTACAGACAAGGAAACTGAGACAGAGATGGGTTAAATGATCTGCTCATAGTCTCGTAATTAGTGTCTGGGCCGGAATTGAACTCAGGCTTCCCAGTTTCCAGGTCTACTATGCTCTTTATCCACTACACCAACTAGCAGTAAAAGATTCAAGTAAATTTCTTTGTCTTACCACCCAACATTGACACAGCATGAGCGCATCCACGATGCACGCATGCACACACACACAGTTTAAATGACTATCTGCTAATTAAATTCCCTACTTCACCACTTGTACAATATTGTACAAGTATATTGTACAATCAGAAGTTCATTTACTTGTCACGGCAAAACCAGTGTTTACCAATTCCCTTGTTGCAAGAAAAATGATTTATCAACAATACTCTCCCCCAACTCATATCTTTTACAAAATCAGTAACTATTTCCTGAATTGAGTCAATACCACTAATTATTGAATGATTCTTTAAAATTTCCACAAATGCTTCCCCATCAAGAATTAACTATTTTTTTGTACCTTCAAATTACTTCACAACCCTATTCCAAGCAAAAGTAACAACTGAATAAAGGAATTAAAAAAAAAAAACAATGCCAGCTGTCATTCAAAGAGAGAAGTAACTTACTTTTATATACTTCTTCAAATTAAAAGAAAAGTGTTATATATTCTATCAATAACTAATAAACAACTAGGTCCCAGTAGCAGGCCTGCTTGCTCCTACTTAGGAGAAAAATGGAGACCTTAGTACAAGGAATTGGGTTCCAATGACATGTCTGCCTGCCCAGAAAGCAGAAGGGTTAGTTCTCAAGGATATAGTAAGTACCACAGCACTGAAATATATACACAAAGGAGCCATTCTTTACCAAGGTTCTTGTAAGGTTATTCGAACATGTGCCTCAAAAATTAGACTCTTTACATTGATGTAACTTCTTTTCCATTTTTACGATAAATTCAGTACAAAAACTCCAAGAGAATGTAATTTTGGTTTTGGGATTTGTTTGGTTTTTATTTAGTTTAACTGGCATTTGATTGCACAAGAAAATGGCTTATCATCTGAAGTTTGGAAATCTTTCTTATATAAACTTTCACTATATAAGCATAAAAAGAGTTGACATTTCTCTCTCCTCAGATTGAAAGACTTTAAAATTCTGATTAAAACTATAATCAACTATGTCTCCAGAAGGATAATAAAAAAGAATACAACTAACCTTCCTAACAGAAAGATGATGCAATTAAATATGCAGACACATTTTTGTACAAAGGAATGTTTTTTGCATGGTGATTAACATTTGTTCTACAAGTTTTCCTTTCCTTTCCTTTCCTTTTTTAAAGAAGACAGAAGGAGGAGGGAGGGAGAAAGGAATAAGGGAAGGAAAGGGGAGAAAAAATCAGGATTTATATAAAACACTTAACTACATCAGTGCCTATGCACCAGAGACTGCACTAAGAACTTTTACAATTATCGTCTCACTTGATCCTCACAACATGCCTATGAGGTAGGTGCTATCATTAATTTAATTTTACAGTTGAGGAAACTGAGGCAAATAAAGGTTAAGTAATTTGACCAGTATGTCATACAGCTAGTGTCTGAGATTGGACTCCATTCAGATCCAACGCTCTATCCACAGCATTATCAGTTGCCTATAGAAAGCAAAATGAGTTTGTTTATTGAAAAAAATAAAACACACCCACACAAACACATATTTATATTTTGACAGTCAAGCAATAGAATATATTTTTCATTAATAAAATGTAGTAAAGGTGGACCAGTAACAATTTAACAACTGGCTTTCCAGAAACACCCTTTGATTTCCAACTATTTTGTCCTGGGGAAGTCTCTTCCTCTAGAGATACATAGTATCTTATCATTTCCCTAATAAACAACTGGATTAAATGTCCACTCCAGAATGAGCTTTGACAAGAAGATGCAGAGAAATTCCCATTCCTACTGCTTGCTTGTGGAGTAAATGGAAGAGATATGTTCTAGTATCTAGAGTTAAAACTCTGAGTAACTTCTCATAAGAACATAATTATAAATAATTTTTAAATGCTGATCTATAATTTACAATTCAAAGATGCTATGTACGTGTGAAAAATGCTGAAAAGTTGGTTTTCCACAGTGTTGCAAGCTTCCTAGGTATTGTAGGATAGTGGATACCACTGACCAAGAGGATTTCAGAATGTGAGGTAAAGGAAGGTTAAGATTCCACAGAACAATTAGGTGATCAATAAAAGCTTTGAGCAAACAAGGAACTGGAGGTGCTAGGAAGGCACAGGTGGATTCATTCAATCAGAAAGACTTTTGTATTTTTGAGAAAACTACAAATATAAGGTAATCGCCAGATCCAACCCAAATTAGTTGGGGTCAAATGACTTGACTTGACCAAATCATTATTACACCTGCTTAATAGGCTAACTGAATGTTAAACAACACACACCATAGGAGGAGTTTTCCACCATTTTTGAGCATAGGATGTATGATGAGAGGGGGAACATGTTTATACATACATATTTAAGGGAAACATAGTGGGCATATCAGAAAGATTGTAACCCTGAAGAAACGGACCAATCCATTCTTGGAAGGGAGAGGCTGCACCACACTAGCAAGTATAAAGCTTCTTCCACTTCCCAAAGAGGAGTGGGGCCCACTTCTGGCCAGAAATGTTAAGGTGATTCCTTAAGATTCTACTTCAATAAATTTTCCTCAATATCTGATTTTCAGTGTCAAAAATATATTTCTAACATACAGGTTAAATAAATAGCCCAGCAAAGAAACCTAACAACTATAAATAACAAATAGGTTGATATGATTTCATTTTATACATAACCTATTTACAAATAAAATATTTATGAACACAATCCAAATATAAATTGCAGATTGACTTAATGAGACTGATCCTGTCCAGTTATTACTATCAGGCAACATATTTACACATACATACACCTGGACTATTTGAAATCAGTCTTTTGTTGTTGTTGTTGTTCATTTTGCTTTAGTTATTGTTTTTAAGTAAAAATCACAGATGTATGCAATAAGCAGATATCCCTGACTCCAAGGAATCTGCCTAAGATATTCAGCAACGCAATACTATTATTTATATTCAACCTCACCAAAGGCAAATTTCTGAAACTTTTTTTTCAAAACAAAGTGTTCCTTTAAAATTTGGGAAGAAGGCTATACTAATCATGTGAATTTTTCAAACATGTCTGCACCTGACTTTCTGGAGAAAACCCAACTCCCTCCCTCTTGTCCTGTTCATCTTTTCCCAACTATTCTCTTCCATGCAATGAATTCAATAATTCCACTTGGAACAAATAAAATTTCCAAAGTTGCTTTTCTGGCCATGTTACTCAAGAAATATTTGCTGAAATAAATGCACAATAAACAGTTTCTAAAATGGCCTACAATCAGTCATCTGAGCTAGGACTCTATAAATCTTGTGATTCAACACTCTCATTTTAAAAACCATGTTTCTTCAAGTAATAGTGATGGTCATAAATGGTCATTTCCTATAAAAGCAATCACACAATTAGCAATGAGGCTATAAAAGAAATAAGAGTTGCAGCAGAAACAAAACAATTCAACTTAACAAGCACTGATTGAGTATATGCTATGTAACCCACAACATTGTCTATCTACTTCTCCTGAGTTCTAGAATTTAATGTCACGTTTCCCCCTGCCATTATGCATTTGTTAATTTCAATATCATCACTAAGACAATTACAGCTAGGGGAGAACCAGGTCTGATTATTTCTTTATGGTAACTGCAAACATAGTAACATGGAAAAGACAAATACAAAACTTAGATGCTTTTGATGATGATGTGGGATGGGCTTACAAAAATTTTGGATTTGTTCTTTTTTAAAAATTCATTCACTGACCTAAACATTCAGACATTTAAGTAATACTTTTTTTATGTGTGCAAGAGCCTATTAAGGATATAGAAGTGACTAAGATACAGTCCCTTTTCTCAAGGAATTAACAATTACACTGGTAAATGAGATATGCACACAACTAACTACAATAAAATAAAAAGTATGTGATAATGCCACATGAGGTCAAAGTGGTACAGAAGATTCATGTAGATCTCAATTTTTGGCACAAGATACAGACTTACCAATTGTGGTAATTAGTCAAAGGGTTGGGCTTAATGTGAATATAAAACAGAAACAAGGAAGTGGGAACATGTGTTGCAGGGAGTGGTGTTTACCTCCTGAGCCAAGTATGAAGCAATCCCTGGAATGGTAGGAAGGTAGGTAAGCAGGTAGATACTAAGACACTGATGCTGCTGCTTGGTGCCTTTGGGCTGAAGGAAAAGAAACTAACATAGTTCACATTCATTAAAGGGCATGCCAGTATATTATAACACTAAATAAGAATTTCCTTTTGACAAGAAAATTATAAACTTGGAAAAATATACGTACATGTGTGTGTTATTAAGTATGAATACCACACAGTTTCATTTAGAGGGCTATGTTTTCACGATGCTTTTTGGGCATGACACAGACATTATGATTTTTTTAAAAGTAAATTTCATTTTAATTCACTTTCATATATGGAATACATTCCATTCTGTAATGTTTCAAACTCATCCTGGCAGCAGCCAATGGTAAACATACACGTCTACAAATTTTTTTCTGCCAAAGGCCTTATAACAGCCTATAAACTTTCAAAAAATGTCTAGATTAGAGAAAGTGAATTGTAACTCTACTCAAAGTGGGTCTTTGGAATATAGGCCAACTCTCCACTAATTTATGTTGCTGTGACCTCAAAAGCAAAGGAGTTACATTTTCTATTACCAACAAGGAAGCAGAAGATAATCTTATTTGTGTGTGTTTGATTGTGAGACTGAAAAGAGGAAAGATGAAGGCATTGAGAAGAAGGGGAGGAAAGACAGAAGGGGAAGGAAAGTGTGAGATGTAAATAGGCATTCTAATTATTGTTGCCTTTTGTTAAAACATTTACCAAATATATTCTATATAATACTGCATTTGCATAACAGGAAGGAAAATGGTCTTAAGTGGTATAGCTGAATGATGAAGGAATTTCCAGTCAAGAGAACTCTGTCCCATTTGCTTATTATCTTATTATTTGAACAATCATCCTCAAGTCTCATGCAAAGGCTCATTTTTTTCACCTCACAGAAGACCATTTTATAAACTGAAACATCAGTTATTATTATAAATCATCAATGATTACCAAAAAAGTAAGTGATTAAAAATATATGTAGGAGTGGAAATAAAGGACATTACATAATACAGGTTTGTCAAGCAGGAAAAGTTTTCTCATCATTTAAAGAAAAAAATAATCAGAATTTAAAAATGAATCAAACTATTTTAAATGAAAATCTATTGAAAGTCCCAAAGAGTTCATTTTTTAAAGTGTTTTGGAGGGGGAGGAATGAAAGCACTTAATATTTAATTAGCTTTTAAATGGCTTTCAGAAGGCTGGAAGAAACCATTCTGGAAATAACAAAAAGCAAAGCAAAGAAATGCCTGAAATCTGGCCTTACTATTTTCCCTAATAAACTCTAACTATGAGAAAAATAAAAAGTCACTTAACTTTTCTGAGGCTCAATTTCCATATCTGTAAAATGGGGATAATATCACCTCTACTTAAGGGAATTATATTTTAAAGGGTTGCAAATATGAAATTATTATTATATTAATTATTATTAAAATTGACACTTCCTGGAATGGTGAGTACAAAGTTGGCTTCTAAGTCATGAGTCAAGTTAATAAGTATTTATTATATGTACTGACAGTTCATATAAAGAAAGGTAAAAATAGTCCTTGCTCTCAAGGAGCTCACTCATGATCTAATAGATAGGAACCAAAATATAAATAAGACAAGAATAAAACTGGAAATAATCTCAGAAGGAAAGCAGATGTGGGTTCAAATTCTGCCTCACATACTGGCAAATCATTTAATCTTTCAGTGCCCAAGTCAATTTCCTAATACTCAAAGTCACAGAGAATGTATTAGATAGAGGACATAGAAAGAGGAAGTTCATTAGCCTGCAACAATGAAATCATACTCTTAAAAAAATTATTATTATTTTATCAGCCTTTTTTTTTTTTCCAGTTTTTTTTACTCCCAAATCAACTTCACCTATCCTTTGGACAGAAAACACAAAACGAGACAGCCAATTTGGAGCATGGTTTCCAGATTTTCTGTTCCAAATAGTCACCCAGGATGCAGATAAACCAATGAACTATTCTAATTAAAGTGGGAATCATCTATTCGTTAAGGAAGTCTTTAATTACTCCACTTGGCATCCCCTCTCCTGGCTTCAGTGACCAGTTGTGTGGGGGGAAGGGGAAGGGGCAGAGAAAGGGGAAGGGAAAGGGGAAGGGGAAGGGAAGAGGTCCTACTCCCATCTCACCAACTGTGTAAAGATCCAGAAGTAAACATTTCTGTTGGCACATACCACCTTACCTAGAAAATCAATAACACTCCCCCCACAAACCCTTCATCATTCTCTCTAGTCCTGATACAGGACACTAATCACAACAGCAAAACAAGGGGAGAAAGAGGAAAGAATTTCATTTGGGAGGACTGCAGCTAAAATCACATCTCTCACTTAATATGGGAGGGAGAAGGGTGGGCCAGTGTCTGTAAATCTGTAAAACCTCATTTATAAAATGAGGTTAAACTAAATGGACTTTAAGAGCTCTTCCAGGTTTAAGTCTATAATTAATATAATTTGTTCTCCACATCCTCACACATTCTTGCCTACCAAATTATTTTGGACATCTGAAAGTGACAATGGTTCACCTTCTTAACTTCGGGTGACCAACTTCAAAATGATCTATTGTGGATGAGGAAAATACAGTAGAATTTAAAACTGGAAGAAATTCCTTATAATAAGTTAGGATTTCTCAGCATACAAAATTTTCCACAAAATGGAAAAACAGTGCCCCCAGCATGGTAAATCAATACATGTAGCCATTTTAACAGTAAAGCAGTTAACTGCTCTTAAGTGTGTGTGTGTGTGTGTGTGTGTGTGTGTGTGTGTGTGTGACAGACTGAGCACAATGCCTCCCCCCTGTGTATAGATACACAAAATGTCCCAAAAGATTAAAACTAGGGGAGAGAAGAAAGGAAAGAGGAAGGAAAGGAGAAAGGGAAAGGAAAAGGGGAAGGAGAAAAAGAAAGAACAGAGGAAGGGAGGGAAAGGAAGGAGAGAAGGAGGGAGGGAGGGAGAGAAAAAGGCAGGGACATTTAGCCAAAGTTACTTTTTAACACATCCAGTGACTGAGGGGGGAAAAAAATGGAATCTATTCATTTCTCCTAATAGGTTGAATTCAAGGACACACAGGAATAAAATTTTAAATGAGGTAAGAAGTTCAAATAATTACAGACCATAATATACTGCAGGCCAACCAAGCCTGGCATATGACAACCAGACAGAAAGAGATCATTGTGATACGGGTTCCCCATTTTATACCCATCCAGCGCTTCAAAGGGCAATGATTGTAGGCATTTTTTCTCTGGGTGTATATGTTGGAACAAGACAGCTTCTTCAACTAACTTTCTCTCTTAAAAAGTCTTAGAACCAGTTTCCATAAGTTATCTATTCTTTTTTTCCCCTCAGGTGAAAACAGAACAGCCATGCTAATCCAGCTACTTAGGTTACCAAAGACACACACACACACACACACACACACACACACACACACACACACACACCCTCTTTAACTACCATAGTGACCAGCAATGTAGCTATCTCACTTTCAGAGTCCCTCACCAGTGGGAAAATTGCTTTGCATAACTATTTATTGCCTTGACAACTTTTTAGCTCTCTCAAAGCCCCTTTTTAAAAACTACATTTTTCCTTCTTCACACACCTTGACTATCTTGTATAAAGCCTTTAAGTCTTTACACAATACACTTTCAATTTGACATGCCACAAACACCTTTTCAAAAATGCTATAAAGCTTAGTTATCTGCATTCACTTATTTAAGGAAAAAAAAAATTCTTCCCTTTTCTTTGGGCATCAAATGCCTCTTAGTAACCAGAGCTCTAAAGTAAAGAACAGTGTTTTTGATGTGTAGAAATGTTGAACCTTATATAAATTTACATAAAAGGCATTTAATAAATGTTTATTGAAGTTACAGGTTAGTCTTTTCCATTATCCCCATGTCAATACAGAGCAATATACAATGTGATCCCCTAATATAAAAATAAGTAAATATAAAATGATTCTATAAAGGGAGTTCCAGTCAATTTCATAAAAGTCACTTTCAATAGGACTATACCAAAGTGATCTTCCAAAGCCATAGGCTCCTTACCACAGAAAATACTAAAAATGGAAATGGCAAACCACTACAGTTATCTTTACCAAAAAAACCTCATGGGCAATATGGTCTACAGGGTCACAGTGTTGGACAAGACTGAATAACAATTCTAAAAAATATTCAGTTTCCATATATAAAATTTTATTCAATTCTAATGACAATGGGAATGGAGAAGGGCACATCCTAGAGAATTCAATGAGACCGGAAAAGGATAATAATCACCCTTCCTGGACAAGTCACTTAACTTCTTTTTGTTTCAATTTCCTCAAGGAGGGA
>JAJPUD010017289.1:0-24878 GCA_023553655.1 Myrmecobius fasciatus | reverse complement strand
CCTAGATGACAGGTAATCCAATACATGCTAGATAGGATAAATTATATGACAAATATAATACATGTATACATATCTACACAGTTATCTTACTGCACAAGAAACATCAGATCTAGAAAGAGAAGAAGAAAAAAAAAAACCTAAGAAGGAAAACAGAATGCATGGAAATATTCACAGAAAGCGTTAAAATGCTGTGTTGTGGTTCACTCTCAGTTCCCACAGGCCTTTCTCTGGATGTATATGACTATAATTCAATTCATATTTAAGTACATTAATGTACAGTGATTATGGAAAATAATTTGACTCTGCTTTTTAAATTTGATTTTTCAATCCCGAACTCTTTCAGTATCTAAGGGACCTTTATTTTGGTCATTGTGAACACTTCCTTCATCATTTCCACAGATAGCACCTCTCTTCACTTAGTATGTTTGTAGTCTCTCTGAACTTTTTTTTTTTTTTTTTTTTGCTTTTTTTGCTGAGGCAATTGGGGTTAAGTGACTTGCCCAGGGTCACACAGCTAGGAAGTGTATGAGACCAGATTTGAACTCAGGTCCTCCTGACTTCAGGGCTGGTGAACCTCTCTGAACTTTTATGAACAAAATATTCATCTGTAAACTTATTCTAGGCAAGTCTTCTACCAACTGACATTGCCAAGACTGTACTCAAAAGTTTTCCTGATTAGTAAGCCCTGACATTTGCTTTTGAGAACACAGGGTCTTCTCCATGAATTACTGAAGAATCAGTAGGATTTCACTGGAGGTAGTTTGACCCAAAGATTTTCTTTTAAAAAGGCTTAACCATGGCAGCATACATTTGTAAACCTTGAGTTTGAGAGAAGTCAATACCCTAATTTAGTGCCTAGTGCATAGAAAGCACTATATATAAATGTTAGCTCTTGTCATGATCATTATTATTACTTTATGCCATATCTCTGAGGTCACCCTCAGTCTTTAACAGTTCAGTGCCTTGTCAGATATGTAGGATTGAGAGCTTCAGTAAGGGCTCAGGGCAAAAGGAATGCATAAAAACAAAGACTTTCTTTGACTTAGTGGTAAAGAGAAGTACAGAAAATATGAGACGGGAATAGAGCTCCTTCTAAAGGGGATATTTTCAGGAGCTCTAATGAGGCACCAGTGGGTATTAAGGAGCACACACAACCAGCAGCTTTTTTACACACAACTAAGAATCGACATCCATGGGAGTTGTTTGGTATATGAGATTGGGCCCTTTCTATACAGTCCACACTTAGCTCAGTCACCTCAGTGCCCTTAAACAGTCCCTTTGCTTTCACTTTCCTGACCACCCTGTTCTCTGATTACCCAAATTCATTGTTATAGGAACACTTCTGATATCATAATCTGCATTTAAAGACTATTACAATTCTGCCTATTTAGTATATTAGTAGTAACCAGAAATTCTAAAACAGTGAAAAGTTTATTGCAGATTTCCAAATCCCAATATAGATTTGGATCATCTTTCCTTAGAAGTCCTATCAGAAATAGGACTTATCCAGGTTCCATAATTTGATATAATTCTAAATTTAGAGTCAGGAATTCCAGAGTTCAAATCTTACCTTAGATACTTATTACCTGTTTCCCTAGGCAGGTCACTTAATCACTCTCAATTTTCTTTTTCCCATCTGTGAAATGGTGATATTAACAACAACCACAGTACATGGTTGTAAAGATAAAATGAGGAAATATATATAAAACACTTTACAATATCTAAAGTGGTATATAAATATTAGATATTGCTATTATTCTTTCAAGTTGTTGAGAATTCTGATGAAATTCAAAGAAATCTCACTCCCTTCAACATATTTATATCTTTGTTTCTATTCATTATTTTCCATCAAGAAAACTGATGGATGATTCTGTAGGATTTAGGGTTTTCCCAGAAAGCAACATGTGGTAGCACAATTTTCCAGAAAGAATGGTAGATATTATTTAAGTATTTACATATAAAGGGACCTCTAGTAGCATTTGAATTTTTTCTCCTATTCTAACACATCATGTGCTCGAAAACTTCTATCTGAGAAAGCCTAAGTGCAGTTAAAGTTGGTACCTATATTAATGTGAGTACTTTATTGTCCTGAAATTAAAGCTTTTGAAGTTTCTTCCTTTCAGAGACAAAAAGGAAAGTCTACAGTTGACATCAAAGAGGAGACATTGCCCTGACTAGTAATTATGGTAGCTTAATGTTACTCAATATCCACCCCAGTTACAAGCTGCCTTTACTTTTATTTAACATGTGCTTATTTTGATCAACACCTTTAGGGGGAAAAAAGTAGCTGCTAGTGCCCAACTACCTATAAAATTCTCACTGAATTCTTTTTTGGCTATTGTATTTGTGAATCAAAATACCCTCTTAATAATGTATTCTGCCATATATGATTGCTGGGTTCCTCACCCCCCCCCCTTTAAAGAAAACATTTAATTAGTATACGAAAGTTGTAACTGTTAGCTGTGAGTTACCAGATGTGGAACCAGACACAAGGGTGAGATTTTACAATTTCAGCACAGCTGCTTAGGACCAAATCTGGTTTAGGACACCGTCGATGGATTTAAAAACATTACATTTATATTAAAAATAGCAGGGATTCATATGCAGTCCAGCTGAGGGTCTTCTTGGAAAATGTGTTAAACTCTAAAATAGTCCCTCCACTCAAAGTCCAAAAACAATCTTTATGCGTCAGTGAATGATATACCCTGTCACCCTCCCACCCTGAAAACATGCTAACACAAACACATATGCTCAGGCCTTTGTCCTATTTCTAAATTAAACTCGTAGCAGTTCATGTCATTTGTATATTACGTGGACAGAGCTTCAGAGTGCAACACCTTGAAATTCAGCTATATTTTTTTTTTACTGCTTTTAAAACCTCAAAGCACCACAATGATGAACAGAGGTTTTTGTTTCTGCTTTTTTTTTCTTTCAAATTTTCATTTTCTCTTCCATAACCATTTGATTTTTTTCTAAATTAAGAAAATGTATCTTACAGATTGTTTGGCTTTGTAAAAATCTTTTTTTTTCCTCTATGAATATGCAGCCATAATTGACTTAATTGTTGCTGTGCTTAGCAGAGCATGGAGAAAAGCATTGGGCAGCTGGAATAACTGTGTGTGCCTTTTGTATACCAACCCAATGGCCCAACAAATAAGAGCAAGAGGACTGGATCTCTCTCTCTCTTTCTCTCTCTCTCTCTCTCTCTCTCTCTCTCTGTCTGTCTCTCTCTCTGTCTCTCTCAATATACACATATATGTATACACATATACATATATAAATAAAAATATTTTCACTACAATTCCACAACTTTGCAGAAATATATGAAGTGGAAAAAGAAAAACTTTCCTTTCTCTTAAATAGAAAAGGAGGAGAACATTAAACCCTCTTTGAGCCTATAAACTCAAGAAAGATTTGATGTATTGCTACTTTAAAACTGGACTGTTTGGATCATTTTAAAGTGGTGAGCCTTGAGTTAGTAACCTTCTTTTTCTGGTCAAAAGCTTCTCATCTATTTCTGCCTATGGGAAAATCAAGGATTTAAAATTTAACTTAATTTCTCTTTCATTCTAGACCATTTTTGTTCTCATTTAATAAGTAATTCCCCTAAAAAAACTAAACATAAAACATGAATGAGATTTCAAAATCTCTATCTTTTATGGGATGGAAGGACCACTTCTTGAGTTCATTCTATCATTATGCAAAGATTGAAACTATCCCCTGATAAACATTTTCTTCCACAAGCTATCATGTTCAACAGTCCTAATCTTATCCCTCCTCTGCTCTTTTGCAGAGATATATGTTGAGAATTCTTCCTTTTCCTTTAGTTCTGAACTCTGAATAGCCATCTCTTATCCTAGTATCCCAGCCATCAGGCACAGATTTTGCCTGAATTTTATTTTTAAAATGTGTACTCTCCAAAGTTGGAATAGATTCATTATGTGGATTATAAATCTGTCACTCCCAGGAGGTCCTCATGCAGAGATTGGTTGATGGAAGAAGGAACTATTGAAGAGGTGTGGATTGGACTGGAAAACCTCTGAATGCTGTTCCAACTTTGGATGGTTTGTAGGTGATTTCTTCTGAAATATTACAAGATTTACTGAATATACACTGGTATATTTTGACAGTTACATATAAAATCATCAAATATTAGACCTGGAAAAGGACCACAAGATAATATATATTATTGTTGACTAAATTTTCATGCTAATTCTATCTTCTCAGGCAAACCCTGGCCTCTTTTGAGAGAATGGCCTGTATCCCCTCTGGTCCAGTTCATTAGACTATCTGACTCCCAACAAATGTTTTTCACTTTTATAAAGGAAAAGTGAGATATCACTTTGCTTTTCCTTACCTGATTTCAAAGTGAGTATTTGAAGTGTATGCTAATTTGGCAAGGGGAAGGAGAGCAGAAGAGGACAAGTGAAAAAAAGATGCGCCTTTTTCTTAGTAAGATCATCTGATCCCATATTAACCTATATTGCATCCATCAATTTCTGTTTTGTCTTTTGTGTCAACTCACTATTGAGAAGAATCTCTAACTTATTTGGTATAATTTTAGGATGTCATACCAAGGTTAAATGGTTACACAAAAAGTTTAAATTACTTGCCCATGGCTATATAACTAACATGGGCCAAAGGTAAGGTTTGAGTTTTTTCTTGGCCTTGTGTTTTCTCTCCATAGTATATGATTTCTGTTGGATCACAGATTTAGTATTTGAAGAGATTACAGTAATCATGTACTCCAGGATCCACACTTTGTACATAAAAACCTGAGTTGCAGAATTAGGTGCATCTTTGCCTAAAATCCCTCAGATAAAAGTATCAGTATCAAACACAATTGGATTTAAACCCAGCTCCCATAATTCTAAAGCTGTCCCTCTTTCCTCTTCCCATGTTGCCTCAGGGACTCATTATATTTGAAAGAGAAAGAGAGACAAAGGCAGAAAAAGAGAGACAGAGATAGGAAGAGGCAGAGTCAGAGACAGGGAGAAATAGACACAGAGAAACAGAGATAAACAAAGAGAGAGACAGGTAGAAACAGAGAGACAGAGACAAGCAGAGCCAGAGACAAAGAGAAACAAAAACACAGAGAGACAAACAGAAATAGAGGCAGACAGAAACAGAGATAAAGATTAACAGAAACAGAGAGAGACAGGCAGAAATGGAGATGCACAGAGAGAAAAAAGAAGAGGAAGACCAAGGAAGAGGAACAGAGATAGGGACAGAGATAGAGAGAACATAAAAGTGTATTCTTCATGGTGGAGGTTTGGGGTCTCCCTAGTTGGTCATGTACTCTCTAGCTTGAGAATGGCCTTGGCCAATTGCCTGGGAAAGTAATTGTCTCTTTTTTAAACCACTGTTTCAGCTAGTTTACAGAAATGGTACTTTGCATTTCCCTCCTCTACTCCTAAAACTAAAGTTAGTCTAACTAATATTGTAAATATTTTCTCCAATCACAACTCCTACTCTGGGGACTTGTCATGTCTATAAGTAGAGAAGGAGGGGGTGAAATAAGAGAGAGGAGGAGAAATGTAAATGTGAAATAATGACTTTCTGTTACAGTTTTCTGCTTCCCTCGGCTCACCTGTGCTCTTAGATGCATTTCATTGATTATTTGAAGGTAGCTGCAATAGCTGGCCAGGGAAATGGTGCCCAAGCTTGCCCAGTTCCATTCTAGGCAAAGGCACTCACTGAGAACCTCCATTAGGCAGGGCCTCAGTCCACATTCTATCCGGGGACGCTGGCGACAGCACTAACCCACCAGAGAGAAGCTCAAGTGTTTTGTAAATGTCATTAGAGCTGGAAGGCTAGTTTCATAAGCATGATTTTGGCATGCTTTGTTCAGAGATACTTTCTCAGCCTTCCCTCTCATGGGGAATGCTCTTTGTTGGCTCTGGTAGCTTGGCTTCTGGCTCCCTCCTCACTGTGCCCCGCAACACCCTCACCTAGCTGGTCTCTGGTTTGCCTCATCTGCCCTTTTTTTTCACAATGTTTTAAGGGCCCATGGTTCCCACAGCCAACTCTCTGTTGTGAGGTTTCTGAGGGAAATTTCTGTCAATCATGGGCAATAGGGAGTGTAAAATATGGGAATGAGCTTTACATTATATTTAATTTAATTCAAGGGATCTGCATTCAATACCTATTGTACACAGGGCACTATGTTATGTGTTGTAGGAGATAAAAAATTGATGATAGCTCATATTTATGTGGCATTTAAGAGAAGCTGAGGATCTTGTTCAGTCTCACAAAGTTACTGAAGAGTTAAATCAAGCTTAAACCCTTTCTCCATGGCCAGCTCATCACTCTTTTAAGTGATACTACCACTATAACCCTGCCCTTAAGAACTTTAAAGCCTAATAAGATAAGAAGAAAAGATTACACATAACAATAATTCTAAAAATTAGAGTATGATATATGTGGTATATTAGGGATGAAATGGGATGATTCCAATTGAAGCAGACTTTCTTATTTGAGTTATTCATGTGATTGCCCTCTATCACTTGAATTATGGACATTTAAAACCCTAGTCTTCCTGATTCTCTGAACATTAACAGAATTTTATTAACAAAGGTTTTAGAATATTTTGAAAACCTCCCCACATTTTACCCTGACATTTTTACTTGGATGTCCCATGGACATCTCATGCTAAAACAGCATTTTCTCTCCCTAAACCTTGAATTGAAAATTGTTAGCTTTTCCTTTGGCCTGTCAAGTAACAAAAAACAATGAACAAGTCTGTTCTACCCATTTGCATTTATATAATGGAGATATTGGCACAGTAGTGCATAGAGCACTGGCCTAAAGTTAGGAAGACTTCCTGAGTTCAAGCCTGGCCTCAGATACTAGCTACATGACTCTGGGCAAGTCAGTTAACTCTGTCTCAGTTTCATCATTTATAAGATGAGTTGGAGAAGGAAATGACAAACCACTCCAGTATCTCTGCCAAGAAAACTCTAAATTGAATAATGAAGACTCAGATATGATTGAAATGACTGAAAAACAACAATAAATGAATATATATAGTCTTAAATTGCTCTATTGCTCCAATATTTTATACCACAAATACCATCATGATATTTCTCTGAGCCTCAGTTTCCTTATCTGTAAAATTAAGAAGTTGGATTTATAGCATTATCTCTAGGATCATTTCTAATTCCAAAAATCTATACTTCTAGTTCAAAAAAATAAATAAATAAAGCAGGGAAAGAAAGCTAGATGTGAACATTAGTGAAGATTGTCTGTGGCTTTTGTTAATGACTTTCTCTTTTCATTATGTTCATCTTCTTTTTTCATTCCTTTATTCCTTTCACCCTTTCTCTCCTATATCTCATTCTTCCTTTTCAATTTTTTTTCAAAATTTTCCTTTTCCTCCATTCAAATGCTTTCTCTTCTCCTCCTTTTTTCTTTTACAACCATATATCCCTGTTTCTTTTCTTCTTTTTCTCTCCTAATTCATTCTCTCATTTTATTTCTCTCCTTCCTTTCTTTTATTTTTCCCTGTTCTCTCATTTCTCTCCCTTTCCATTTTCTCCTTTTTTCTCTTTTCTTTCATTTGCTCCTCTTTTCTCATTTTTCCCCTCCTTACTATCTCCCCCCATTTCTTTTCCTGCACATCTCCCTCTTCCTTTCAAAGGGAGTATTACGGGGACCTACTTGTGGCATCAGAACTAAAGAATTTTCTGACTCCTGGGATACAATAAAGAAATATTCATTAAGAATATCTTTACCATACCCCAAAAGCTTGCAATGACACAGACCCTACCATTCAGGCACTTAATCACTACTTGTATTAAGAAGGCATGTTCCTCTTGTGACACTGCTCCAAAAGAAATGATTGATGGCAGGGGAAGTTTAAGTGAAGTGGAACTGAGTCTCTATTTTACAGAACAAACTTCTCTCAGCTCTTAACTTTCTTTAGATTCAGTGTACTTCACTTCCACTTTCCCCCAATATTTGGGAAGGAATTACTGAAAGGGTATTAATTATTGCTGAACCGGATGCCTGAAAAGGAGGTGGTTCTAAACTCAGAAGTGGTTGCCAAAATGAATGGAAGAAGTGTTAAAAAAACTGACCACTCACCAGCTGGTCTTTTATCAACATTGCATTAATCTACTGCCTGGGGAATAACTCTCCAGAATCCAGATCCCTTATTCCTTTGCTCTTTTCATTTAAGTATTATGTATTAAGGACTATGTACTAAGTCCTGTCTTAGTTATGGAGGGACTCAGCATTCAAGCCAGCATTTGGACTTGTTTCTTCCTAACGTGAAGGATGATAAAAGAGAGGAGAAGATGCCCAGCATAGGGACATGATAGACAAGTCCAAAATAAATGTAGCTAGTGATAAATGGGGAGAAGAGTATGCTAAGATACTTCCTTAAATAAGATCCTAGAGCCTATGGCTCTGACTTCCAGTCAAAGGGTCTAAAAAAAGGGGCAGAAGTTTCTGAGGAGATGTTAGGAACAAGCAGAATGAGTTTCCCATAATGACTTTTCTGGGGAAGGAAAGCATGATAGGTCCAAAGAAGACCAAATCCAAATAAACTGGGATGCCTTACCTCAAAGCTGGAAAGGATCTTAGTACAAGTGATCATATAGCTTTTTTATCTTTCCAGACTCCACTATCCCATGCTGCCTTTCTTGAACAATGAATGCAAAATAAACACAATTTCCACAGAAAGTATAAGACTCATGTTACACCTGAATGAAACCTAACACAGGTCCTTTCTGAGCAATCAAGAAACTGGCAATTAATAAAGTAGCTACTGCTGCAATCCTGGGTAAAATCTATTCATCTCCCTATGTTTGCATAAGTGGAGATGATGGTCTGAAGTATTTTCCATAGGTAGCACCTCCATAGTCACCTCATTTTTTGGCTATCATTCCAGAATATTGTTTGGTTACAAGTCCAAAAACAAATTCCTCCATAATCACAAAAGGCCCTTTTAGGCAGAACTGAGACTAAGCTGATATTTTCCCAAGACAAGGCTATCAAATGCTTTGATTATATATATTTCTTAAAATATTAAAACCATTAGGCTTTGTAAGGCTTACTAAATTTTACTAAGATGACTATGCAATCCTCTTCATATTTCTTGAATGATTTATCAGTTGGTGAAATAGATCAAGTCTTTCTTAGAGCTGCTCTTTTGCCTTTGGAAAGGAAGACTTTTAAAAACAAAGTGATCTATTAAGGCGTTTATTAGATGTAAACAAACAACAACAAAAGCCAAAACCACAAATGTTATCTTCTACATATCATAATGTCCTCCCATCACAAGATCTGCATTGTTAGGACATTTTACAAAAGTGGGGATTTGGGGTTAATAGTAAGCCATTTTTTTGTTGTTGATGATATTTAGTCATTTTTCAGGAAAGTCTGTCTTGTCATGACCTCTTTCAGGTTTTTCTTTGTAAAGATACAAGAAAGCTTTTTCCATTTCCTTTTCCATCTGTACAGACAAGGAAACAGAGGCAAAATAAGATTAAGTGACTACCTGAGGGCAATGCAGCTAGTAAGTGTCTGAGATCGGTTTTGAACTCAGGAAGAGGATTCTCCTGATTCCAGGCACTACCAGCTGCCTTATACTAAACCCTATTTTCAGAAGCTCAATTCTAACAGTATTTATTAACAGCTAACCTTGTGGCAGGTCTTGCACTGGATACTAAAGACCCAAAGATGAAATAACAATTTAACCCCTGACTTCAAGAAGTATGAAGGAATATCAGATGTGCACAAAAAATGTGATGGGAGCAACAGAGAGATCCGGACACCACCATCCATTTTGTAGATGACAGAATTGAAGCCCTAATAAGTTATACAATAAGTAACTGATTAAGAATTCAATTATATATATTATGCCTGCAAATCCTGAACTCTCTGCTATTCCATTGAGCCATACCTACAGCAACCCTTGATATTAATCATTCAGATGTACACAAATTGTCTTCCTTTCTCCTACCCATAGAATATAAACTCTTCAAGGCTAAGAACTGATTTATTTTAGTCTTTGTCTCTTCAGTACCTGGTATATAATTGGTGCTTATTAAATGCTTATGTAACTAAAATGAATACTCTGTGAGATTCTTGCTTTTCACTCCCATGGTTAATATTACCTCATCTTCCCATCCCCAACTATACAATAAATTAAGGCCAGGGAATTTAGATTGTATTGTAGACTCCAAGGTGAACTTATAGCCATTTAACCTTGCCCTCATAACCACTTACTCCCTTGTCCTCCACCATCAAAGTCAGCAAGAAGTTCCAAATTCACCCTTCCTAAACAAGCAAATGGTAAGGTTGTTCACATCTTGCATTTCTTCAAGGCAATTTAAAATTTCACACTTATAATGAATTACTTGTACTCTGTTCCATAAAATCATTTACTGTATTAGAGTCTATTAGCTAGCCTGAAATCATGACCCTCATTTAGCAGTTATGGACTGTGGCAACATTTAATCCATAAGAGTTGATTTGTATACCATTTATGATCTGAACCAGATCTTTTAATGTCAAAAATCATAGCTATCAGAATGAATTATGATCCATTAAGAAAGCAAGATCAGCAGTCTCTAATATGTGTGTGTCCTATGAAGGAATGTCTGCTCACAGATTTCCTGGAGAATTGGTTGAGTTTTGCCCAGGAGTTCAGGACCTTGTTGGAGCTTGGTCAGTGTTAAATTGGTGGATCATTAATAAGTTAAAAAATCTTAGGGAGAAGATGTTAATAAGTAGCAGAATGAAGTCAGTTGTGTAGATAGCAGTGTCACTATTGAGTCTATGCCAGGACAGACTGATCTGGCCATCAGTTTATTCAGAACTTGAAATTCCTTGGAGTTAAGAACAAAGATGTGGGCATTTAGGTACAGAAAACACAGTGATCAGAAAGCTATGGGTGAGAGAACAGAAGGACTTTCTCAAGCTTAACAATCCTGTGAACAGATCATATAAAATGCTGCCTGCAAAAGCAGTAGCCAGATACCTTTGAAAACACAAATATTTAGGACTCTAACTTAGGGTCATTTAATTGGAGGTCAGCTATCCTTAGATCAAAGGATTCATAAATAAAAAAAAATCTGAGAAATTATTGAATGTTTTTATTCTCCCCGAATAGTCAAAATCACCATAGAATAATATTTAAAAGTGATCAGCATGGTGATATGAAAAGAGTGCTGGATTAGAAGTCAAAGGATTGGATCTAAATTCTGGCTGTTAATACCTACATTCCATCTCTCTAAGAATCAGTTTCCTCAGCTGTAAAAATGAATTGGATAGACTCAATAACTGTGAAGATTTCTTCTCTGTGCAAGCCTACAATCCAGTAAATCACAGGCTTCTTCCCAAGAGAAATCTTTGGAACTCTGCAGATAACACATACCCTCCCACAGCAATCAACAATTTAGTAAATTGCAGTGGCTCTTTACAACCACCAGGGGCTTCTACCTGAGTGACTATCGGAAATTGGCCGGTGTTTTTTTACCCTGTTCTTTTTGAAAATTCCCTATTCTTCCTTACAGAAGTAAATGAAGGGAATTATGTGTCCCTCATTATTTTCTGTTTTTCATTCCCATAATGTGGCATATTCTCTCAAATTGTATTAATGTATGACATTGGGCTAGAAAGAAGGTTTCTCTCTTCATAAAAGAACTACATTACCTTCAATACATTGGAATGAAAGACATGTTTAAAGGTATTCTTACTATGCACCATTCATTAGGCAATTTTTCTTTTTCTTTCCTTTTTAAAAAGTTTTTGTCTGAGCATCTAAGCTGGGCAAGTCAGAATGCTCTGACTTTTTATGGTTATGTATCATTGTTGTTAGAACTGAAATGCATTCCCAAAAGAGGTTCTCTCTGCTTATCACATTTGAGAGTTCAGTAATTCTCTCTCAGATGAAAATCTTGCTCCCCCTGCCAAGTTTGTCCCAGAAGGGAGTGTTTTACTCTGACATTATATAAACTCTCAAAATAGACATTGAAACTGAACTTCCAATTAGGTCTCTCCTTGTAATAGTGTTTCTTAGATGGTATTATAGAAAGTGCCAAGATCTCTCTTAGCACTAAATAAGAGTTTGCAATAAGTAGATGGAACTCCAGTTTGTTCCTAATCAAGGCAACTACCTTTGTATTAATGAGTGGAAGGGATGTCAGGAATTGTAATTATAAATTAATCATCAGCATTTGTATTCACTGAGGTTCTCAAGATTCCTTCAATTGCAAAGTTAAAAGCAGTACCATCTATGATTTTATACTGACAAAAATCAGAAAGTGAATCTCAGAGAGAGTTTCTCAGAGAAATGTAATACAGGGGGCAAAAGAAATACTATTTTTTGAAAAGCATTTAATTTTATTTAGAAGTAGAAGGAATCTCAGATATCATATAGTCCAACTCCCTTATTTGACAGATGAGGCAACTGAGGTCCAAGAGAGTTAGGTGTAACTTCCTTATGGTCAAGTAGATAATAAATAATGAAGTTATAATTTGAACCCAGGATTTTTGACTTCTGACAATGCATGGATGGCCAAAGAGAGGGATGATAAGAAGATATGTATTTCTTGTGATCCTTAGTATATCAGAGAATGGTCCCCAAACTCATGTGAAGTTCAGGGACCTTGAAGAAACATAGGATAGTCAATCTAGTACCTAAAATAACTCTTAAAGGATCACCCAATTCCTTCCCAGCATCGGAATAGAATATTATGTAACTTTAGGTCTCTATCCTAAAATACATTTCTATATCCATAAGAAATATAACATAATTGACAAGCATTTATTGTCAATGCTACAAAAGATCCTGGTGATACAAAGATGAAAGAATAGAAGGAGGGAGGGAAAAGAGAGAGAGAGAAAAGAGAGAGACAGAGAGACACACAGAGAGACACACAGAGAGAAAGAGTCATAGACACAGATACAGCCATAGAAAGAGAGGGAGGGAGGGAAAGAGGGAGAGAAAGAAACAAAGAGACAGACATCAGACAGAGAAAGACAGAGACAGCGAATGAGAACTTCCTGCCTTCAAATATCTCACTGAGCATCAGTATGAGGTTGGAGGAATCAATGGCTACAATATTTCTAATCCCTATTATTGAGTTGGAAGCTTTATTATAAAAATATTGGAAATGGCTAAGCCAATGTCCCTTCCAATAATATGATTCACATGCTTTGGGGATCATTCTTTTAATCTAAATCTAAATCAAATAATATTATTATCATTTAAAAAAACACAGAAAGGTTAAGGATTTTTGCCTCAGTCACAGACAGAAAGTGTCAGATACTTGAACTCACATCTTTGGACTCTGAATATAATGCTCATTATACTATATATCCTGCCTTTCATTCTGAATTCCTCTGTATAACTGTAAGAAAAATATCATAGATTCAGGAAGCACCATAGCCCCTAGTGATTTTCCTTTTTTGGGGAATGTAAATTTTTATTTTCCCCAGTTACACATAAAACAATATTTTTTTTTGGTTATACATGCACATTAATCTTTCTTACATATTTCCTTATGAATCATGTTGGGAGAGAAAAATCAGAACAAAAAGGAAAAATCATGAAAGAAAAAAAAAGAAAAATGGGGAAAAGTGAACATAACGTGTAAATTTATGTTCAGTTTCCATAGTTCTTTCTCTGGAAGTGGATGGCATCTTCCATCCAAAGTTTATTGAGATTGCCTTTTATCCCTGAACTACTGAGAAGAACCAAGCATTTCACAACTGATCATTGCATGATCTTGCTGTTACTGTGTACAATGTATTCCTGGTTCTGCTTGTTTGGCTCAGCATCAGTTCATGCACCTCTTTCCAAGTCTTTCTAAAATCAGTTTGTTCATTTTTATAGAACAAGAATGTTCTATTATTTTCATATATCATAATTTATTCAGTCAGTTCCCAATTCACAGGCATCTACTAATTTTCCAATCCTTTGTCACCATAAAAAGAGCTGCTACAAACATTTTTGCACAGTTGATCTCTTTTCCCCTCTTTTATGATTTATTTAGGATACAGACACAATAGTGGCAGTGCTGGGTCAAAGGGTTTGCACAGTTTTACGGCCTTTGGGCATAGTTCCAAATTGCTCTCCAGAATGTTTGGATCATTTCCCAACTCAACCAACAATGTATTAATGTTCCAATTTTCCCAGTCCTCTCCAATATTTATCATTACCTTTTCTTATAATCTTAGCCAATCTGTGAGGTGGTACTTCAGAGTTTTTTTTTTAATTTGCATTTCTCTAAAGAGTGATTTAGAGCATTTTTTCATATGACTATAGATAGCTTTAATTTCGTCATTTGAAAATTGTCTTTTCATATCCTTTGACCATTTATTAATTGAGGAATGACATATTCTTATAAATAAATGAGGTCTCTGTCAGAAATATTGACTATAAAATTTTCCCCCAGCTTTCTGCTTCCCTTCTGATTTTAGCTGTGTTTGTTTGTGGAAAAAAAATTTTAATTTAATGTTATCAAAGTTGTTCATTTTGCATTTCATAATGTTCTTTAGTTCTTCTTTGGTCATAAATTCCCCTCTTCTCCAAAGATCTGATAGGCAAACTATCCTTGTTCTCCTAATGCACTTATAGTAGTTCAGTTATTTTTCTAAGAGTTCTTGCTAGATTAGAATGCTCCCGAGTAGGAACAAATACAGCAATGCTTTCTTTATCCTCAAAGGAGTCTTGGTGCAACTATCTAGATCCTATGTACATTTCAGATGTTTTCTGATGCAGGGTAAGCTCTTCCATTGTGCCTGAATATTGCAAATAAGGATGCTAGGATTTGAAACAGAACACATGAGTGAGGTATAAAAACAGAGAGTCTAGAGATTGTAGTAATTCTTTCTTACACAATTCCTTTTCTGTAAGCCTTGGTATTTCTCCAATTCCTAGGAGTAGAAGGGAGATTGATATCCCAGGAGAAAATTGACTATAAGGGTTTAGTGTTTTTACTAGGAACCTAAGTGGATTTTTCAAAGGTGAATGTGGTGTATACTTTTTAAATTAAAAAATGATAACTTTTGTTTGTACATCACATTTATTTTCCAATGCATTTCTCCCTCCGACCCACCCAACGTGTCATAATTATGGTACCAAGAATAAAGAAAGAAAAAAATAAGCAAACTTAATACATCAATAGATGTATTATACATGTATTATACATTCTACATGTAATGTATATACAGTATTCCACATACATAGTCTCCCACCTTTGAAAGAAGAAAGTACAGTCTCAGATATCTTCTTTGGGACAAGTGTGATAATCATCTTATATTGGTTTTTGTGTTTTCTTAGTTTGCTTACTTCACATTTCATTGGTTTATCTAAGTCTTCCCAAGCTTCCCCTTATTCTTCATATTAGGAAACATTATATTCATTATGAATTGAAAAAGAAAAGTCAAGAATGGAAGATGGAGAATTAAACATAAATAAAGATATATGAATGTCCAATTTAAACATATGTGCTTCTTTACTTTATTAGGCAAATACTAGAATCTTTCACAAAAGTCCTGCCAGACTTTCTGGTTTTAGACATATGGGCTGAGAGCTCTTTCCAAGATGATCCCATTTTGGGGATGATCTTCCTTTGCCATAAGTGGCTCTGCTTCTTTTCAAGTCCAAGGAGAATCATACCACCATGGCTTCCTCAAGATAAATTGACTGCTTGAAATCTCAGCACCATACAAATTTATTCATTCCTGATACTAAGCATCTTTTCAATTTCTTGAATTTTCTCTTTCCTCTAATTGAAGGTCTAGAGGATAGAGCAATGAACTCCTATTAAAGCTTTCCTTTATAGAGAACTCAAAAACTTCCAGAAAACTTTCTGTTATCTTTCATTAGATTGCAAGCTCCTTAAGGACAGGGCCTGTCTTTTTTTCTTCTTATTTGTATCCAAAACACAAAGCACAGTGCCTGTCACATAACAAGTGCTTAATAAATATTTATTGAATGTATTTAATGGAATTTTGAGATTGTTGACATGTTACATGTCTGCCATTTCAAGACTTGTCCATTTCAATTCAGACAAGATCAGCTTCAGGTTTGTAAACAAATGATAAATTATTTTGGTATTTGCTGCTCACTAAGTCTAAGTGCAAAGGGTCCAGGACAAAATATAACCTTACTGATGTCATTCTAAAAATGAAAGAATGTTGGACTTGGCATTGGAGGATAATAGGATTATTGATTTCTAGAACTGAAAAAAACTTTAGAAGCCATCTAGGACCAGCCTCTTCTTTTACAGGTGAAGCAAAATGTGGCCCAAAAAAGTTCAATAATTTTCCCTTAGTCTCAAAGAGAAAAAGTAGCCAAGTTCATATTCAAACTCATTGAATCAAGATCCATACTTTTTTTCATCCTCTTTTTAATTCTGGGTTCGAATCCTCCCTCTCCTTTTTGGTACAACATGGATAATGTTGAGAAATTCATTTAGTTCCCTGTGCCTCAGTCCCTTTCCTTATAAGATGAATAGGTTGGATTAGATAATTTCTCAGATTTCTTCTGCTTCTAAATCCATGATGCTTATATAAGAGTACTTTTAAAAAATTCAATTATTCAGTACAGGGTTTGCTTGCTTGTTTATTTTTTGTTGTTGTTTTATTTTGTTTTTGTTTTGTTTTGTTATTGTTGTTTTTTGATTAGTAATGGAAAATCCATAATTTTGAATCTTTCCTTTAGCAGACGTACTGCAAATACTTAATGCTGACATCGCTAAGGACTAAGATAAAATGTTCTAGAAGCAATCCATACATTTAAGTCAGAGTAAACTCCCACTAAGAACTCAAAATATTTAATGAATATTCTCCTAAATCCAGAAAAACAATTATAACCACAATATCATTTTTGAAACACACTGTACCCTCCTTGAACTACTTGAATAATTTTCTGGTTGGTCCTTTGCCTTTGAAATATGGTATTCCAGGACCTCCAACCTTTTATTGTAGAAGTTGCAAGGTCCTGGGTAATCCTTATTGTTACTCCTTGATATTTGCATTGTTTTTTTTCTGGCAGCTTACAGTATTTTTTCCTTGAGATTGAAGTTCTGGAGTTTTGCAACAATGTTCCTTGGTGTTTTCTTTGTAGAATCTCATTCTGAAGATGATTGTTGGATTCTTTCAATAAGTATTTCCCCCTCTGTTTCTAGAATATTTGGCAATTTTCCTTAATGATCTCTTGAAGAATGCTATCCAGGCTCTTTTTCTAGTCATGGCCTTCAGGTAAGCCAATACTTTTAAAATTGTCTCTTTTTTTCCCTAGATCTGTAAAATAATTTCTTGGGAGTTTGATTGGTATGGCACTAAAAAAGTAGATTAGTTTGGGTAGTATTGTCATTTTTATTATATTCACTCAGCCTACCCATGAGCACTTAATGTTTTTGCAACTGACTAGGTCTGATTTTATTTGTGTGGAAAGTGTTTTGTAGTTTAGTTCATATAGTTTCTGACTTTTCCTTGGCAGATAGATTCCCAAATATTTTATACTATCATCTGCTATTTGGAATGGAATTTCTTTTTGTATCTCTTGCTGCTGAACTTTGTTGGTAATATATAAAAATGCTGATGATTTATGTGGGTTTATTTTGAATCCTGCAACTTTGCCAAAGTTGTGAATTGTTTCTAGTAGTTTTTTAGTTGAGTCTCTAAGGTTCTCTAAATATACCATCATGTCATCTGCAAAGAGTGATAATTTCGTTTCTTCATTACCTACTCTAATTCCTTTTATCTCTTTTTCTTCTCTTATTGCAAAAGCTCACATTTCTAATACAATATTAAATAGTAATGGTGACAGTGGGCAGCCTTGTTTCACTCCTGATCTTATTGGGAATGGTTCTAGTTTTTTAAGGGTTTTTAATAGGAATGGGTGTTGGATTTTATCAAATGCTTTTTCCGCATTTATTGAGATAATCATATGTTTTATGTTGGTTTGGTTATTAATATAATCGATTATGCTGATAGTTTTCCTAATATTGAACCTGCCCTGCATCCCTGGTATAAATCATACTTGGTCATAGTGTACTATCCTGGGGATGACTTTCTGTAATCTCATTGCTAATATTTTATTTAAGATTTTTGCGTCAATATTCATTAGGGAAATTGGTCTATAGTTTTCTTTCTCTGTTTTCACCCTACCTGGTTTAGCTATCAGCACCATATCACTATCATAGAAGAAATTTGGTGGTATACCTTTCGTCCCTATTTTTTCAAATAGTTTGTATAGTATTGGAATTAATTGTTCTTTGAATGTTTGGTAGAATTCACATGTAAATTCATCTGGCCCTGGAGATTTCTTCTTAGGGAGTTGGTTAATAGCTTGTTCTATTTCTTTTTCTAATATGGGGCTATTTAAATAATTTATTTCCTCTTCTGTTAACCTGGGCAATCTATATTTTTGTAGATATTCCTCCATTTCATTTAGATTATCAAACTTACTGGCATAAAGTTGGGCAAAGTAACTCCTAATTATTACTCTAATTTCCTCTTCATTGGAGGAAAGTTCTCCCTTATCATTCTTGAGACTAACAATTTGATTTTCCTCTTTCCTTTTTCTTATCAAATTAACTAAAGGCTTATCTATTTTGTTGGTTTTTTTGTAAAACCAATTCTTAGTTTTATTTATTAAATCAATAGTTTTCTTATTTTCAATTTTATTAATTTCCCCTTTTATTTTTAGAATTTCCAATTTGGTAATTAATTGAGGGTTTTTAATTTGTTCTTTTTCAAGTTTTTTTTAATAATAAGCCCAATTCATTGATCTTCTCTTTCTCTGTTTTATGCAAGTAAGCATCTAGAGATCAAAAATTGCCCCTTATAAGCGCTTTGGCCGTATCCCACAAATTTTGGTATGTTGTCTCATTATTGTCATTCTCCTGGATGAAATTACTGATTGTGTCTATGATTTGTTCTTTCACCCATTCATTCTTCAGGATTAGATTATTTAATTTCCAATTAACTTTTGGTCTATTTTCTCCTGACCTTATATTGCATGTGATTTTTATTGCATCATGATCTAAAAAACATGCATTTACTATTTCTGCCTTTCTTCATTTGATTTTGAGGTTTTTATGCCCTAATACATGGTCAATTTTTGTATAAGTTCCATGGACCGCTGAGAAAAAAGTAAACTCCCTACTCTCTCCATTCAATTTTCTCCAAAGATCTATGATACCTAATTTTTCTAACAATTGGTTTACCTCCCTAGTTTCTTTCTTGTTTATTTTGTGGTTTGATTTATCTAATTCTGAGAGAGCAAGGTTGAGATCCCTTGGCTGTCTATTTCTTCCTGCATCTCTCTTAATTTCTCCCCCAGGAATTTGGATGCTATTGCACTTGGTGCATATATATTTAGTATTGATATTGCTACATTATCTATGGTACCCTTTAATAAAATAGAGTTTCCTTCCTTATCTCTTTCGATTAGATCTACCTTGGCTTTTACTTGATCTGAGATAAGGATTGCTACCCCTGCTTTTTTTTGTTCACCTGAAGCATAATAGGTTCTGCTCCAGCCTTTTACCTTCATCCTACATGTGTCACTATGTTTTAGATGTGTTTCTTGTAGACAACATATTGTGGGATTCTGGTTTTTAATCCAGTCTGATATCCACTTCTGCTTTATGGGAGACTTCATCCCATTCACATTCACAGTTAGAATAACTAATTCTTTATTTCCTGCCATCTTATTTACCCAAGTTATGTTTTTCCCTTTCCTTTCCCCTTTCTCCTTTCCCCCTTCCTCAGTATTTTGCTTTTGATGATCCCCTCCCCCAAAGAATCCTCCACCCTTTAGATCCTCTCCCCCTTTTTTTACTCCTTTCCCCTGATTCTTCTATTTTTCCTTCTATTAGTTTATCCCTTTCTTTTTCTCCTTTCCCTCCCACTTCCCTCTAGCACCGGACAAGTTTCTTTGTGAAATCAAGTGTCTGATATATACTTTTAGAGCACAATCTGATGAGAGTAAGATTTACACAATGCTCATCTCCCTCCCTTCTTTCTCTCAATTATATTAGGTTTTCTTTGCCTCTTCATGAGATTTTACCTTATTTTTACCTCCTTTTTTAAAAAAAATCTTATTTTACCACATTTTCCCTCTTTCTCCCAGTATGATAGCCTTCCCCCCTCTAGTTTTCTTTTTCATATTATCGAAGTAATATCTAATTATACCCCCAATCTATAAGTATCCCCTTAGTAGAAATAAAGTTCTCAAGAGTCCTTTCCTTTTTACCTTTTTTTTAATGCTTCTCTTTAGTTCTGTGTTTGGAGGTCGAATTTTTTGTTCAGACCTGGTCTTTTCATTAGAAATAGGTGAAATTCACCTATATCGTTAAATGACCACCTTCTTCCCTGGAAGATAATGCTCATTCTAGCTGGATAAGTTATTCTTGGCTGTAATCCAAGTTCCTTTGCCTTTTGGAATATCTGGTTCCAGGCTCTCCGATCCTTCAATGTAGAGGCTGACAGATGGTGTGTGATTCTAATTATAGATCCTCGGTATTTGAATTGTTTCTTTCTAGCTGCTAGCAGAATCTTTTCCTTGGTGCGATAGTCCTGAAATTTAGCCACGATATTCCTTGGGGTTTTAATTTTGGGGTCTCTTTCAGGAGGTGATCTGTGAATTCGTTCAATGGTGATTTTGCCTTCTGATTCTACAACCTCAGGGCAGTTTTCTTTTAGGATTTCCTGGAAGATAGTGTTTAGATTCTTTTTTTCATCATGGCTTTCAGGAAGTCTAATAATCCTTAGATTGTCTCTCCTAGATCTATTTTCCAAGTCAGTTGTTTTTCCTAGGAGATATTTCATATTTTCTTCTACTTTTTCTTTTTTTTATTTTTGTTTGACTGATTCTTGAAGTCTTATTGAGTCATTCACTTGCATTTGTCAATTCTTATTTTTGAAGTGTTATTTTCTTCAGTTACCTTTTTTAGCTCTTTTTGTAACTGGCCAATTTGATCACTGCACTTTTTTCACTTCACTAATTTCATTTTTTCAGTGCATTATTGTCTCTTTCCAATTCACCAATTTTGGATTTCAATAAATCGGTGTCTTTTTCATATCTCTTTTGCAGGGTATTACATCCTTCTTTTAGGGCATTAAATCCTTCTTGCACTGAACTCAGTTTATTTTCCCTTTTATCATCCAGCTCTTTTTTGAGATTCTTTATGCAATCTTCCAGAAAGGCTTTTGGAATAGGGGACCAGGTTATATCTCCCTTGATGACTTCCTCTGGATTTACTTTGTTTATAGGTACCTCAGGATCTGGGGTCTGCCTTTCTTTCTCTCCATAAAAGGTGTCTATGGTAAGAACTCTCTTCTGCTTCTTACTCATTTTTTATTTATTTATTCATTTATTTTTAAAGCTTGGGGTCTGTGCAAAGCAGAGAAGCAGTGGCTAGCTGTGGTAGTTTGCCCTGGGGCAATTCCGGTAATTAACTTCTGGTGTTGGCCGGTTGGGGTAGGAACATGTGTTTGCAATGGGTTACAAATTGCCTTTTACAAAAGGCAGATATGCCAGAGTACCTGCCTGCAATCAGGGCAGAGTGTCCCGAGTGCCTCAGAAACTCTCACCAGCTGTTTTGAGTTCCTGCCATGCTGAGCCCCGCCCAGTTTCCTATCTCTCCCTGATGCAGGGCAAACTGCTCACTCCCACTGCTTGCCCCCTCTGCCTGACTGAAACAGACCTTTATGGAATTCTTCAAAGGAAACTTCAGCAAGCAGAATTTCTTAGTCCAAATATTTCTGGGATTCGTTGACTTGAAGATCAGTTCAGAGGCTTATTTTACCGTTGACTTGAGAGAAGGTCAGAGGACACAGAGAGTTGCTCACTCCACCATCTTGGCTCCTACAAATATATCTCCAGTCAAATTTTCATCCAATATTTTAATACACAGGTCCAGTACAAATTAGAAGTTAATGCCACCATTCCCCAACAATCTCTCTGTCTCCCTTCACAGAGAAGTTATCTAATCTAGCCATTGCATACATCAGGTTTGTGTGTGCCAATGGAAAAATTCTATTCCCCAATTCCAACTCCCCATATTGCTTTGTAGCTATAGCAATTATCTTTCAGGATTGTCATTCTGTTTTAAGGGACAGTTAAAGCCTCATCTCCCTCCTTTAATTTTAGGTGAGACAAAATGAGTCTCACAGGATGTATAGGCATGAATGAGTACCAATATAGATAAGAGGCATCTTCTTTAATCTCACCTAACTTCTAAACCTCCCTGTTACTATGGAGGGGATCACCATCCTTACTCACTTAAAAATATTAGAATAAGTGACTTCTCTTCCTTCCTCTCTTCCTCCTCTTTCTCTTTATCTCTTCACTTTTTTTTTCAAAACTCACCTTACTTTTTCACAGTTCCCAATTACTGTGAAGAGCATTCCAAAAGATGTGAAGGAAAAATGTAAAACCAAAAAAAAAAATCATGAAAATGGTAAAGAAAAAATGATCTAGCATTCACTTCCTGTAAGAAATCTCAAATTGAAAATGATAAGGAATAGCATAGCCAAAATCTATATATTCCTGGTGAAAGTAAGACACTGAAGTCAGACAAAAAGAATCCATATGTCAAGGAAAGAAAATCAGAATCATAGTAAACTACTCTGCAATGACTTAAAAGACAAAAATCTTAGACTTTGGTATTGCAAAAGAAAAAAAAAGGATTACAAACAAAAATAATTTTTCCTGAAAAAGATTAAAAAATTTCCAAGCCTTTCTGAGTAAAAGATAAAAGCTGAGGAGAATTTTAAAATGAGAATGTAATAGATAAGAGAAACCTAGAAAGGCAAATATATTTGAGCAACATGATTAAATAATGATGAACTACTTAAGGCTGGAGAAATATATGAATTTTCAGAATTTTAAGGGTCATAGAGAGAGCAAAAAAAAATCAGGCCTTGAAGGACGTGATCTTGCTCTGTTTTTTTAACAGAGGAAAGAAAAGAGAGAGGAAAAAGAATAAAGAAAGAATGAGGGGGAGAGGGGAATGGGACTACCAATATTGGATAATTGAGGTAAGGAAAAAATTCAAATATGAAAGAGAGGGTGGAAGAAATTGACTTTTCATGAACCTTACTATTGTCTGAACTAGACAAAGGAGGGATGACCATAAAAACACAAAGAGTTTGGTATAATTATATAGTAAATTCAGTAGAAAGGCAGTTGGGAAAGGGGGAAGAAGAGAGGAGCCTAAAAATACATAAAATAATGCTGAGATACTTTTGACTGAAATGGAGCTTTAATATCAACACTATTCCTTACTACTGTTCCTGGACTTCTCTGTTCCCTCTATTTGTTTGGGAGACTCTGAAACTTGAATCATGGTGTTTGGGTGGGAAATTACCACTTTTTTGTGATTTGCTAATATTCAAAATACATCTTAACTTCAGAAGATAGATTAATAAACAGGATTAAAAGAAGAGAAATAACAGTGTAATAACCAATAATTGGTGTGCACACTGGATTAAGGAAAGGGGGCCCATATCATTTCACTTATTAATTACTAATGTGAATAACATTCTTTTAAAAAGCATCTTTGAGAAGAGAAAGTGTACAGAGTAGCAAAGAATAAAAATATATTATATGATGGAGAGGGAAGCAAATTTGATGAACACAATCATGAATGGTAACGGAATGAATTTTTTTTTTAAAAAGGAAAGTATAAAAATAGATTGGAAAATATAATCCAACAATATGTTGTTTAAAAGAAACACACTTTAAATACAATGCCTCCTACATTGCCAATTTGGGGGAATAAAGCATAATTCATTACGCTTAGGTGGATTTTATAAAAATAATCTTAGACAATGAAAACACAAATAGGCATTAGTAAAACAGATAAGCTTTGAAAAAAATTAGATAATGAAATAATACAAATAATTTATATATATGTATATATAGGTATTAAGTAGAATATTATCTACATATTTAAAGGGAAGACATAAATAACATAAATAGAAAGAAACCTCAATATGCCCCTTTTCAAACTTAGACAAATCCAACAAAAAAGTAAAGAAGAACAAAAATATGGAACTGAATAGTATATTAAAAACATTACATTTCATAAAGCTCTAGCAATTACTGGATGCACTTGAAGGGAATATACATATTTTTCAGCAATGTGTTTTATAAGTGAAACCATATTTCAGAGCATTAAAAAATTCATAAGCCACTAGTGCAGTGAAGAAATATTAGATTCTTCATTTACTGACCATAACACAATGAAAATTAAACTTTGAATTTTAAACCTAGAGACTAAAATATCATTTTTAAAATATGTGGGTCAAAACCATTATAGGAGAAATAATTTAATCAAAGAAAATATTATCTTTAAAACAATATAGTCAGGGATGGAGCCAAGATGGCAAACTGCAGACAGTGTTCTCTGTAAGCTCCTGAGATCTTCCCTCAGACCCAGACAAATTGAGCCTCCGAACTGGTTTTGGAAGGAGAGCTCCACCAAACACTTGGACTACAACAAACCTCTATCAACAATCTACTCTGAAAAAACTCTGGAGAAGGTCAGCCTCAGGGGATCGGCCACTGGCGTCCTCGGAGTAAATAGACTATTCCTTAAAATGATTAGTAGTATCTATTTAAAACATTCAGCAAGAATCATATGTAATGAAGTCAAACTAGAACCATTCCCAACAAGATCAGGAGTGAAACAAGGCTGCCCACTGTCACCATTATTATTTAATATTGTCTTAGAAATGTTAGCTTTTGCAGTAATTAGAGTAGGTAATGAGGAAAACAAATTATCACTCTTTGAAGATGACATGATGATATACTTAGAGAACCCTAAAGACTCAACTAAAAAACTACTAGAAACAATTCACAACTTTAGCAAAGTTGCAGGATACAAAATAAATCCACATAA
>JAJPUD010017288.1:0-31672 GCA_023553655.1 Myrmecobius fasciatus | reverse complement strand
GTCAAGTAGAGTGGAAAGGAAAAGAGAAATTGGGAAGGGAGGTGGGGAAAAAAAGAAGGAAAAAGAGATGATAGAAATTAGGAAATGCCTTCTATTGAAGATTGAAGTTAGGTATTTTATGAGACTGAAGAGGAAGGGTATTCCCAATATGGTATACCACCTTTGCAAAGAGTTTAGTTCTAGAATGCTCAAAGTCTATGAGGAAGAGAGGAAGAAGCAGTGAGCAGGCCAGTTTCAACACACCACAAACAATGCAGGAAGAGGAGCAAGATGAAATAAGATAATTGGTTAGGCATATTATATCCAGAATATGTTCTCAACATTAAGATGCCAATTCTAGCAGGAACAAAATTAATGCAAAGACCTGTTCAACTCATTCTTTTCTCCTGATGAAATACAATGAGAAGTTTCAGACTCAAAAAAGTGCTAGATACCCTTTAGCTCACTCTTTGTCCTTCCTATTTACCCAATCTCAACTACATTCAATCTCAGTTCTCTCATTAAAAATGTATTGGATAAGAAAGTGGTTAAAATATGACATCTAGGAGTTTTACCCAAAATATTCTGCTCAAGGACTAGAAGTACCAATAGTCACAGTATTGACAACTTTCCCCCCTCCCAAAAAAAACTCTCTTCCCAAACACTTATAAAATCTAGTTTGTGATAACTCAATTTTTTCTGCAGCTTTTTCAACAATGCACACTACTACTCAGAAATCAGTCCCAAAAAGAACTCTGCCTCAAATAAAACTATTCGAATTTGTCCATCCTGCCCAGATACTGAATTTTAATTCAACAAATTCAAATTCTTAGTTGCATTATTCCTTCTTTTTAAAAAAGGCAGAAGGCGAAAAAATGACAGTATTTTTACTGTTATTAACTATCCCTCTTGACTACTTTTACCTAGCTCTTATTATAAGTTTTCAAAGTCAAAGTCTATACAAATTTATAACTAATACTATTTATAGTTGTTTCCCCTAAATATGAAAGACTGAATTTTAAGTTACTTACACAAAATAATTAGGAACACTCATTTAACACTTAAAAAAAAAAAACTTCAAAAAGCAATTTTAAAAAAAACAATACTAGAATCTTAGGTCTATCTCCCCACTCAATCTATACTGGTGTAGCTATGGTCTACTAATTCACAGAATACCTTTCTCAGTAAGTTCAATGCTAGCTCCAACTCTTCTCTCTACACCAACTCTTGTCATTCAAAAACACTTCAACATGCATACCTATATTTCCTCAAATACCTTAACTTCCCAATTCTTCTCTTCATTTCCTGTGACCAACATCTGAGAAAGAAGATATTTGGTCAAACCATTGTGCTTTCTTAAAGTTTAAAAACAAAACTGAGGGTCTAGAATATTTTATCCACCCCTTATCACATCATCTTATCACTTCAGCAAGGTCATGGCAGGGTTCAATATACATAATACAGTATATATTCCAACAGACAGATGTTTTCTCAGAAAGGAAATCAAGTCATTCTAAAACAAAATCTTTATGATGTATGATTATCTCAATAGATGTAGAAAAAGCATTCGATAAAATCCAACACCCATTCCTATTAAAAACACTAGAGAGTATAGGAATAAATGGGCTTTTCCTTAAAATTATCAGAAGCATCTATTTAAAACCATCAGCAAGCATCATATATAATGGCAACAAACTAGAACCATTCCCAATAAGATCAGGAGTAAAACAAGGCTGTCCACTGTCATCATTACTATTTAATATAGTATTAGAAATGTTAGCCTTGGCAGTAAGAAAAGAAAAAGAGATAAAAGGAATGAGACTAGGTCATGAGGAAACCAAATTATCACTCTTTGCAGATGATATGATGGTATACTTAGAAAAACCTAGAGACTCAATTAAAATACCACTAGAAACAATTCACAACTTCACCAAAGTTGTCGGATACAAAGTAAATCCACATAAATCATCAGCATTTTTATATATTACCAATAAAATTCAACAGCAAGAGATACAAAAAGAAATTCCATTCAAAATAACTGTTGATAGTATAAAATATTTGGGAATCTATCTGCCAAAGAAAAGTCAGGAACTATGTAAGCAAACTACAAAACACTTTCCACACAAATAAAGTCAGACCTAGTCAGTTGGAAAACCATCTAGTGCTCGTTAAGCTGAGCGAATATAATAAAAATGAAAATACTACCCAAACTAATCTACTTATTTAGTGCCATACCAATCAAACTCCCAAGAATTATTCTACAGATCTAGAAAAAATAGTTGCAAAGTTCATTGGGAAGAACAAAAGGTCAAGAATTTCAAGGGAATTAATGAAGGAAAAAAAAAGGCTGATGAAGGTGGCCTTGCTGTATCAGATCTAAAACTATATTATAAAGCAGTGGTCATCAAAATCATTTGGTACTGGCTGAGAAATAGAGTAGTCGAGTAGTAGAATAGGATAAGATCACAGGACAAACTAGGGAATAACTATAGCAATTTAGTGTTTGATAAACCTGAAGACCCCAGCTCTTGGGATAAGTACTCACTACTTGGCAAAAACTGCTGGGAAAATTGGAAACTAGTGTGGAAGAAATTAGGGCTTGAACCACACCTAACACCACATACCAAGATAAGATCTAAACGTGATTTAGGCATAAAGAGTGATATTACAAGCAACTTAGAGGAACATAGGATAGTTTACTTTTCAGACCTGTGGAGAAGGAAGGAATTTGTGTCCAAAGAAGAACTGGAACTCTTAATTGAACAACAGATAATTTTGATTATATTAAGTTAAAAAGTTTTTGTACAAACAAAACTAATGCAGACAAGATTAGGAGGGAAGCAATAAATTGGGAAATCATCTTTACACTTAAGGCTTCTGATAAAGGCCTCATTCCTAAAATATATAGGGAATTGTCTCATATTTATAAGAATTCAAGCCACTCTTCAATAGATAAGTGGTCAAGGGATGTGAACAGACAATTTTCAGATGATGCAATTAAAACTATTTCTAGTCATATGAAAAGGTGCTCCAAATTACTACTGATCAGAGAAATGCAAATTAAGACAACTCTGAGGTACCACTACACACCTGTCAGATTGGCTAAGGTGACAGGAAAAGATAACGAATGTTGGAGGGGATGTGGGAAAACTGGGACAATGATACATTGTTGGTGGAGTTGTGAACTGATCCAACCATTCTGGAGTGCAATCTGGAACTATGCTCAAAAAGTTATCAAACTGTGCATACCCTTTGACCCAGCAGTGTTTCTTTTGGGCTTATATCCCAAAGAGATCTTAAAGGAGGCAAAGGGACCCACATGTGCAAGAATGTTTGTGGCACCTCTTTTGGTAGTGGCTAGAAACTGGAAACTGAATGGATGTCCATCAATTGGAGAATGGCTGAACAAATTGTGGTATGTGAATGTCATAGAATATTATTGTTCTGTAAGAAACAATCAGCAGGATAATTTCAGAGAGGCCTGGAAAGACTTGCATTAACTGATCCTGAGTGAAATCAGCAGAACTAGGAGATCATTATACAAAGCAACAACAAGACTATATGATGATCAATTCTGATGGACATGGTTCTCTTCAACAATGATGTGATTCAAACCAGTTCCAATTGTTCAGTGATGAAGAAAACCATATACACCCAGAGAGAGGGACCTGAATGTGGACCACAATATAACATTTTCATGCTATTGATGTTTGCTTGCATTGTGTTTCCCTTCTCAGATTTTTTTTTTCTTGTAGATCGGATTTTTCTTGTACAGCAATATAACTGTGTAAATATGTATACACATATTCGATTTGTCAAGTATTTTAACATAATTAACATGTATTAGACTTCCTGCCATCTAGGGGAGGGGATAGGGGGATAGGAGGGAAACATTTGTAAGAGAAAGCTTTGCAAGGGTCAATGTTGAAAAATTATCCATGCATATGTTTTGCAAATAAAAAGCTTTAATTAAAAAAAAATCCTTATGATGCTTTCTTTCCTCAAAACTTCAACCTTTCATTCCTACCCAAAAGTAATACTGTAAATAGCAGACACAGCTGTTCAGCAATAGGATATGCTATATAAACAAGCATAAAAACAGATATACACCCATGTGTCTAGAACGGGTGGCTCCTATGAGTAGGTCTCCACAGCCCTTGCCACTACTCCTCCATTGGAATCAGAAGCTGCTAATTGGTTTTCAAAGATGGAATACTAAAGGAGGGCTCAACAAAATTTCTCTGCAAAATCAAAGTTTCCTGTCAGATTAATTATATTAGGCTCTTCTCTAAACGTGTAATGTCTCAAAACACATAGCATTTATTGTAGAGAGCAAAGTAGGTCACACACCACACAATATTGGAAACACAAGCAATCTTTCCCTAAGTATTGGAAAATAGTTTTGGTCAGCTGAATTTGAAGATAATGAAGACAAAAATCCACAATTGGCTAAACCTTACTGGATTAGGACAGGAGCCAAAGAAAGGATAAGGGAGAGAAGAAAAAAAAAAAATCAGGAACCCATTTCATTTAACCTGGATGACTTCTGATTATTGTAGGATGACTTTATAGGAGTAACTACTCTAAAAAAATAGAATTTTTTTGTCTCTATTTTTCTAGAACTTGTTATTTTGATAACACAATGCCTTTGAATTCTGTGTAACACATTCCCTTCCTAAAGGTAAAAAGCATTTAAGAATTTCTTCCTTTCATTCTTGGGCAGATGATGCTCATTATTTGTTTTAGGGGAAAAAATATCACCATCTACCAACATTTGCGGATCAATTGGATGGCTTTTTCTTCTCCGATGTCAGTAGCCCTTAATTTTTTCCCTACCTTTCACTCATTTCCTAAGACATATGGCTTGTTTCCTCCCTATACCCCACCTTTATACTAAGCAATAAAAGGATCTTATTGCTGTTTGTAACAACTGACACACCATCTCTCCTAGCTGTCTTCCAAGCCTGAAATGTATTTACACTTTCACCTCACCTCCTCCTCCTCTTCCTTCTCCTCCTTTTAAAACTCTAACTTCCTTCAAAACTATGGAAGTAACATTTGCTATAAGAAGCCTTCCCTGATCCCTTGGCTGTTAGATCCCCTTCCCAAATTAATTTTGTATTTAAATCAAACATACTTATTTATGCCTGTATTATCTGTCCTTATAATCTTATAAGCTTGTCACAGGGAAAGGGGGTAGCAAAGAATTCTACTTTGGTCTGAATCCTCCCAGAATCACCTTCATCACAGTTCCTGGCAGAAAGTAGATACTTAATAAAATAGTTTTTAGATGGAATGATTGATTGAACTGATGCTATCTGTATTCTTAGATAACCTTAGAAACATCTCATAAATGTAACAGAAACTCCCAAAGCTTGAAGGATGGTGCTAAGAGATAAAGAAAGGACCCCAAACCTTAATTATAATACTTATAAAACTGTCAAAAATAATAACACTTTTATGTTATCATCATCCAACATGCAAGAAGGCAACAAGGATGATGAAGAGCCAAAAAGTACACAACATATAAGGTGAGAATGAAATGACTAAGCAAATTTAACTTGTGGAAAATGGGGGGTGGGAGTAGGACACACACACACACACACACACCCCAATTTTACCTTCCTGAGAAGGGATTAGATTCAAGGCAAAGTCAGAAACAGTGGGTAGAAATTTTAAAAAGAGATAAATGAAAGACAAATTTTTGTCAAGAGAAATTTCCTAATAAGTAGATAGAGCTTTTGAAAAATAGAATATCCCCCAACAAGGAGGAGTGAATTCTACCTCTTTAAAGGATCACTTTTCCAGTATGTTATTGTGGAAATTTATTTTGTATATGAATTAACACTAAATGATTGATGGATAATCTATGACTCTGTAATATGGACATCATACAGTTTACACCATACTTTCTTCACAACCACCTTATGAGGGGTTATTTCCATTTTACAGATGTGAAACTAGATTCAGAGGTAAGATTACTTGCCCTAGAAAGCTAAACTGAGGAATCCTTATTCAAAGCCCAGTACTATTTCCACTGTGTGTGTGAATGATTTTATATATATATATATAAATAAATTCTATTTTCATTAGCAAAACCAAACCCAACTAGAGAAAATGTTTATAAGAGTGTTAAAATGAGGAATGTGGTCCTTGTAAAATCATTAACCAATGCAAAGAAACTGAATTACTTATGCAAGTATAAAGTAGAAGAGTAATAGGATTGTCAAATACTGTATAGTCAGTTATATACCTTAATCTTTCAGCTTCAAACATGCAGCTCCATGCGTGCTTTCACAGACCTCACCTAGGAAGAACACCTGCCTAAAGAGAACTAAATAGTTTCTGAGCAACAGCTACTTCCTGTCAAGGGCTGATATGAAGTCATCTACATTGGCACTGATTCAAAACAGCACACACTGAGGCCTTCAGATTCTCCCTTCCTGTTTGTTCAGCAAGAAGTGCATCAGACAAACATATCCGCTTTGCGGTTTTTGCTTTGTTGATCTGTCTTTCCTCCTTCCCTTCCCCCAACTCCCACCTTCTCTTTCTAATTTTATCATACTATCACAAAAGAGCTCTCTCACACATCTTCCTGGGATCTCAAAGACAGGGAAGGAAGTCACATTACTAAATTGTAGTGTCTGTCTAAAGGCTAGTCTGCTTATAGTGGCAATTCTTGTCCACTTGGTTTAGCTACTACTGGGAAACTACATAAATCATGCCCACAAAGGACAAAATGTACATGATGTTGCATGAGTATACCCAACAGAGTAGAAGCATGAAGCAAATAATTATGTTTATTCCCATTCAGAAAAATTCCTCAGTTTTCAAGAAATTCTGAAGCTAATCCTTTGGTGTTGAGAATTCCTTAAGAGAATATAAAATTCAGTCTCTAGAACTACCAAATACACTAAGAAGATTTCAACAGAAACTTCAAAGCTATTTTTCTGGATGGATAACAGGATTTGCTCCATAACTGAACTTAGGCCTTTGGAAAGAGTAGCAATGATTACATGATGAACATAAAATGCTTAGTAAATACTAAACCATTATTGTTGTTTGTAATGAAAGGAAAAACAGTTTTCCATTAAGAAAATCACTAATTCTGTGGTGAACCTTATTTTACTCAATAAGGTGTTCTAAATAAATTATCAATTTTTTTTAAGTGCACCAGGAACTTGCTATATTACAGAAAACTTGGAGTGAATCCTTTTGTAAGTCATAGGGGCAAAGGACACAGGAGGATCTGGACTTGTGATTTCACTGATATAGGAAACACTTTTGTGAGGAAATTAAATTCCTTTTAACAAAGAACAAATACCTACTCTGTAACTGAGAGTTTTAGAAAATTGTCTGAAGCAAGTGGTAGTGGAGGGGGTAAAGAAGGGGAAGTATGCTACGAGGGGAGAAGGGGGGGAATGTTTGCAAAGTGACTTACCTGGGGTCATATAGCTGCACATATGTTAGAGGTGGAGCCCAGGTCTTCCTAAATTTTCTTATCAACCATGCCAATTTAATTTTTTTTTTTTTTAAAGTAGATCCAACAAGTTCAAATCCAATGATCTTTCTTCAAGAGGGCAGGAAACCAAAAAAGCATAGCTAAAATAGCTAACTGCAGAATAAAGACTAGATAAGAAGGCAAACAAAGCTGGCTAATGATCTGGGAGACAAGTAATGGGGTAAAAACTGGGAGAAAAATAACTTTTCTTGTTCATTGTTTATTGTTTATTATTAACTTGATAACAAAATTTTAAACAAAAATTGATTAAACAAAATTTTAAAATTAGAAAGCATAAACTCTCAAATATGGCTGAAATACTTCTCCACCCTTGCCTTTTCAGATGTTTCAGTGAGAACTAGATACTGAAATCCGAACCAAAAGGTACTACTTATGCATCATAATAATTACAATTAAAGCATGACCAGCACCAATTTGATTTCTCAACTGTCAAAACAAAGCTTCAAGCCTTTGTGTTTCACTCTCTGTGCTCTCAGTAAATTATGTAGGGCTTTCTGCCACTAACAGCTAACCTGGTCAATGGAGAGTCTGCTCATTACAGTCTCTAATGCCAAAAACTAATATATCCATCACTGAGTTATGTGTCTTGAATCATTATTTGAATGAACAAAAAGCAATAATGCACTGGTCTCATTAATAACAGGAAACAAGATGCAACTATTAATCTGCCACCCACACTCACCCTGTTCTGTTAAAAACTGGGGGAGGGGGAAGCCAAGTTCAACCAATGGCAGTTATGTTCATTGCCAAAAACTTGGAACAATGCTGGAGCTGCTCATATCCTCAATATTCAGCGCATGGCACCCAATGGAACATGGACAACTGCCCAGACAGAGAAAACAGAAAATATGTTTTAAAGAAAGTACAAAATTAAATACAGCAGATGAACAAAAGGAATGAATAAGGGGGAAAAAATAAATAATAGTGTCTCCAAGTCATTCCCTTATATTGGTTAGAAATCAATTTTCCCAAACAGATCAGGAGAGATCTATGGAATTACTGAAAGTCCAGTCAGCAGCAGCATTCATCTCCCACCCAATCTCTGAGCAACTCACCCTTACTAGGAATCTCTTTCTTTACATTCATCTCTAACTCCCATTTTTCTTCACTCCTATCCCCTTTACATAAGGACTCAGGAAGTTCAAAAGTAGCTATCTTCATGAAAGAGCCAGAACTCAGGGAACTTAAGTCTGGAATACACTTCATTACTACACAAAAGAGGCTGCGAAAGCCCCTAATGTGCTACAGCTGAACAGAGCATCTAGGAACCAGGCCAATTTTTCTGTTGTTTTGGTTTTTTAAGACATGTAATATATTTTTCCTGTTCATATTTTTTTTCATACAAAAGGGTATCAGAACTTCTGTGTCAACACTAAAATAATGAATAAAACATTTTTAAGTTATTCTTAACATTTACTTATTTTTATTTACTATGTTTAATAATTTACTAATGTTTAAAAATAATGATATTATTTATATTTCTATATTACCTTACTAATTTAAAAAATTGCTATAACACCAAGGTCTAATTTTCTGTGTGGTATGGTAAAAACTTAGTAGACTTGTGGTTCAAATTATGGTCTTGCCTCTTACTCATTTCATCTGAGGCAAGTAATTCTGAATCTCAGTTTCCTAGTTTGTAAAATAAAGGATATAGTGGAACTTGTTGACTTCTAACTCTGATGGCCCTTCTAGCTAGAAATCTTTAATACAAAAAAAAATTCTTTGATAAAAAAGGCAAAAGAGAAAATGAGTTTATGAATACAGAAATCAGAATCTGATGGTGGTAGGGAAAATGGGTGAAGCTCATATATTTTCAAGACCATTCCACATGGTAATAGATATGTACAGAATAAAATGTTTGGAAGTAACAATCTAATAAAATTTAGATTACAGCAAACTCAGCAAAATTTAGGTTACAGATCACAAAGGCCGTCTTTATCTCATTCAGAGTTTTGTGGGATTATTTGCTGATGAAGATTTTTGTCTTCCTATTTCTTCAAATTAGACCCCACACCAAATAAAAATGCTACCACACTTTCTTGACTGTAAGATTCCAGATATCTGCTGTTGAAAGCCAATTGTTACAACATATACTATATCCCTTAATAATTTACCCAACTCCTCATTATTTTTTTTCTTTGTTAGACCATAAAAGTACAAAATTTCTTCCCTTTTCTCTAACACCTTTTCTTGTAAATTTTATTACATCAGATTTTCACATAATGCTTAAAAATAAGTCACTATGTAATTTCCCCCCCCCAAGGCAATTGGGGTTAAGTGACTTGCCCAGGGTCACACAACTAGGAATTAAGGGTCTGATGTCATCTTTGAATTCAGGTCCTCCTGACTTCAGGGCTCCTGCTCTATCCACTGGGCCACCTAGCTGCCCCTTCACTATGTAATTTTAACTACATAAAAAAAAAAACAAAAAAGGAACAAATGGTTATAAATCGTTTCAAGGGGAGATTCTAGAAGGAAGTGATTATTAGAAAGCAACAGTAATGTGTTTAAAACAACAACAACAACAACAACAACCGAATACTCTTTTTAAAAGCAACAAATATAAGATTAAAAGGGTACACTATATTTTAAAAGTTTTAAAAATCCTATGACAAAACTTTGGCTTTATTTCAGTAGAAGTTATTTTCAATAATTCACAACTTCAATGATAAGGGGGGAAAATGATGAAAATAAAGATGATTTCAATTTGTGTTAAAGAAGCAAAATAGGACATAAGTAAAATCCCAGATCTGCATAAATTCCATTTTCTTCTTAGGCTTATCATCAAGGGTCACCATAGCTTTGAATAGGAAGAGTTTGCACAGACTCAATATCCACTATGGCCATTTATATCCTTGCCATACTGAGATTTGGCACTATTACCTTACTACCGAAAAAAGGAATAAAAAGCATTCAAAAAAGATGAGCAAAAAAGATGAAGGAACATTGCCCAAAGAGAAGCACCACTTATTTAAAATACCTCCTTGGGTTTCCTAATGGATATATAACTAGTTCCTTTTAACTCCAGAAGCAGTTTGCCAAAGAATTATGTCATCTCTGTTGGCTACGATATCACTACATTTTCTACCACCTAGAAAACATTTTTCAATGCCTATGTTCTGCCTCTATACATTTAGAAAGACAATGTATTTGCCACAAAGTCTGCACAACAGTAAATTCTTCATAGGGTTTAGAAAATGAAAGAAGAGGTCAAATGTAAAATGTAAAAAAACATCAAGGAAAATTTGCTCTCAAACTGTTTACATGGAAAATTATTCTTTTATTCACAGGATTTAGGGGAGATGATTTATACCAAATTCCCAATTTTATAGACTAAGAAAAAAAAAGGCTATGAGGGATCAAAGAACTAAAGCTCAAAAGGACCTAGGTTATCATCAAAACTAAACCTCTCATTTGACAGAAGAGGTCCCACAGAGGCCCACAGAGGTCAAGTGACTTGTCAAGGTCACAAAGCAGCAAAGGCAACAGCATGGGTGCTGTAATTCAAACCCCAGGTATTTTGATTTCAAATTCTGAGCCACCAGAGAAAAATGACTGATCCAAGATCATACAAGTTAACAAATGGCAGGGCTGTAATTAGAGACCAGGTGTTCCAAATTTAGTGTTCTTTCCATATTATGCCAAGGGATGCTATTCCTGTCAAGTCAAACAAAAATTTGTGTACAAAACAGTAGTTAAATAATTTAAGTAAAACAGTTCCTAAATTTCAATGAGTATGCATTCTACTAGAACTCTGAGGTAGAGATAAACAATATTAATAAACAAACAAGGTAATATTAAAATTTAAGTGCTGCAAAAACAATATGCTATTCCAAGATAGAGGAAGAGAGTAGTCACCCACAAAGGCAAGTTGAAGGAAGACTTTATCTTCATCATCATTATCCATCATCACATCTAGCATTTATATAACACTTTAAAACTACAAAGAGCTTTACATACATTATCTCAAGGACACACACAGCTGGCAAAAGCCTATCTCAGACAGGATTTGGACTCAGGCCTTGACTTCAATTCTAGCAACGTGACTCACTGTGCCATCAAATTACCCCCAAAACAATTTCTTAAATGAGATGGGCATTAAATTAAAGGATGAGGCACCTTATATCAAAAGATGGGATGTCAATGCTAGAAGAATTTACATAGGTGCATTACATTTTGTTGGAAGAGCTGTAATTGGTCCATCTAGTCTGAAAAGCAATATGGAAGTATATTAAGAAAGCAAGTTCAAACCCTTTGCCCTGGGATCCCATTGCTAGTCATATAGTGAAAAGAAGTCAAGAACCTACAAAGACATAAAAAAGGTTTCCCGTAAACTAAAATATTCATAAAAAGGCTTTTTAGGGGCAGCTAGGTGGTTCAGTGGGTAGAGTACCAGCCCTGAAGTCAGGAGGACCTGAGTTCAAATCTGCTCTCAAACATTTAACACTTCCTAGCTAGCTGTGTGACCCTGGGCAAGTCAGTTAACCCCAATTGTCTCAGAAAAAAAAAAAAAAAAAAGGGTTTTTGTAATTGTTTCCAATCCTTTGGAATTCATTTGACTGGAAAATATGGTATATGTGAGCAATATTAGTGTGCTGTAAGAAAAGTGAACAAGAATTCAGAAGCACGGAAAAACTAATACACATATATACATACTCCAATGACTATACAAAGAACGATAAAAAGTAATTGAATGCTTGGTGGTAATAACCAATACTGACCCAGAACTAGACAGAGATAAGTAAATGTGCCTTACTATCTTTTCTTTATAGAGTTCAGGAAATATGGGTGTCAAACTGTATATACTCTTACACTAAATTCCTAGTTTTGCTGAATTGTCTTTTTCCCCCAATTTTTTTTTTTTTAATGCTTTGTAACAAGGGAATGCCTGATTGAGCAGAAAAAGGAAGAGGGATGTATGTGAAAATAATGGTGAAGTATAAACAAAGGGTATCAAAAATTAAACATTAAAATGAAAGAAGAAGCAATAACTATAAACTTTACTACTTGGATGGTAGAGATTGTCTCAATCCTTTTATTTATATCTCCTGACACCAGGCACAATATATGGCACAGAATGGCCATTAAATAAATGTTTGAGGATTGACAAAATAACATATGGGAAGTATTCCCTTCTTCCTTTAATAGTCAGCTTTGTATTTTTTTTATTCTTGATACCTTAATTTTGATCACAGCAATCAGTCTCATTAAAAAGAATGTACCATTAACAATTCAAGTTCATTACTCAATTTGATCTATTGCCCAAAGTCATTGGTCATCTACACAAGAAATAAATCAAATTCTTACTCAAAAAAGACATTCATTAAATGGGTCATAAGTATGGATAAAATGTGATTTTGGTACCCCCTGACTCATGAGGATATAAACACAATCTTAAAATTCAAGATAATTACATACTATGGGGCAGTCTGTATAATAGTCTGTAATGAGTCATGTATAAAGAAAAAAAAAGGATGCAAATAACAATTAAAAATCATCTGTGATTATTTTTTTTTAATTTTCACCTAAACTAATTTATTTATTTAGTGCTATACCAATCAAACTCCCAAGAAATTATTTAACTGACTTAGAAAAAATAACAACAAAATTCATCTGGAAAAACAAAAGGTCAAGAATTTCAAGGGAATTAAATGAAAAAAAATTGCAAATGAGGGTGGCCTGGCTGTACCAGATCTAAAACTATATTTAAAGCAGTGGTCATCAAAACCATTTGGTACTGGATAAGAAATAGAGTAGTGGATCAGTGGAATAGGTTAGGTTCACAGGGCAAAATACTCAATGACAATAGTAATCTAGTGTTTGATAAACCTGAAGACCCCAGTTTTTGGGATAAAAACTCACTATTTGACAAAAACTTCTGGGAAAATTGGAAACTAATATGGAAGAAACTAGGCATTGACCCACACCTAACACCATATACCAAGATAAGGTCAAAATGGATTCATGATCTAGACATAAAGAATGATATTATAAACAAATCTGAACAATGTAGGATGGTTTACCTCCCAGACCTGTGGAGAGGGAAGGAATTTGTGACCAAAGAAGAACTAGAGACCATCATTAATCACTAAATAGATAATTTTAACTATATCAAGTTGAAAAGTTTTTGTACAAACAAAATGAATGCAGACAAGATTAGAAGGGTAGCAAGAAATTGGGAAAATATTTTTACATTCAAAGGTTCTGATAAAGGGCTCATTTCTAAAATATATAGAGAAGTGACTCAAATATATAAGAATTCAAGCCATACTCCAACTGATAAATGGTCAAAGGATATGAACAGACAATTTTCAGATAAAGAAATTAAAACTATTTCTAGTCACATGAAAAGGTGCTCCAAATCACTATTGATCAGAGAAATGCAAATTGAGACAACTCTGAGGTACCACTACACACCTGTCAGATTGGCTAAGATGACAGGAAAAGATAATGATGAATATTGGAGGGGATGTGGTTAAATTGGGACACTGAAACATTGTTGGTGGAACTGTGAACGGATCCAAACATTCTGGAGAGCAATCTGGAACTATGCTCAAAAAGTTATGAAACTGTGCATACCATTTGACCCAGCAGTGTTTCTATTGGGCTTATATCCCAAAGAGATCTTAAAGGAAGGAAAGGGTCCCACATGTGCAAGAATGTTTGTGGCAGCCCTTTTTGTAGTGGCTAGAAACTGGAAACTTAATAGATGCCCTTCAATCGGAGAACGGCTGAATAAATTATGGTATATGAAAGTTATGGAATATTGTTCTGTAAGAAACGACTGGCAGGATGATTTCAGAGAGGCCTGGAGAGACTTACATGAACTGATGCTGAGTGAAATGAGCAGAAGCAGGAAATCATTATACACAGCAACAAAACTATATGATGATCAATTCTGATGGACATGGTTCTCTTCAACAATGATGTGATTCAAACCAGTTCCTATTGTTCAGCGATGAAGAAAGCCATCTACACCCAGGGAGAGGCCTGTGGGATCTGAGTGTGAACCAGAACACAGCATTTTAATGCTCTCTGTGAATATTTCCCTGCATTTTGTTTTCCTTCTTAGGTTGTTTTTTTTTTCTCTCTCTCTTTCTAGAGCTGTTGTTTCTTGTGCAGTAAGATAACTGTATAGATATGTATACATATATTGGATTTGTCATGTAATTTAACATATTTAGCATGTATTAGATTACCTGTCATCTAGGGGTGAGGGGTGGGGGCTGAGGAGAAAAGCTTGGAACAAAAAAAAAATTTTTTTTGCAAAGGTCATTGTAGAAAAATCACTCATATATTTTGTAAATAAAAAGCTTTTAATAAAAAAAAGAAAAAAAAATTTCAGCATAATTTTTTATCAGAAAAACAGCAAAGAAAAGCTCCCAGGTCTAAAGACAGTTTCAATTCTGGAGAGACTAGGAAAAAGTAAACATAAGATATCTGAATGCAACCAACAGATAAAACAAGTCATTCTACCAAGTTATTAGCAAAACCTGCATATCACTATAATTACTCAATTATACTCAATATCTAAGACAACCTGTCACTCATTCTTTTACTAGACCTTAAACATAGGCAATGTGAGAATCTACAAAGCATTAAAATGCTGGCATTTACAAACTGTTATCTGATTAAAAGTCATACCAGACCAAGCTACACTGAGTATTTAAAAGCAAGGGTATGCCAGAGCCAACTGTTTAAATTTCAAAGTGAACATTTACACCTAAAAAGTTGGCAAATGCTACAATTTGAAACTTGATTTATAGTTTTGCTGATTGTCTAGACATGAGAAAATGATGGAAGAAAAAGATAAATTTAACTTAGATTTAAACTTAGAATTGCATGTGCAGTGGATTTGCAGGTAAGTTTTTATTGCCCCTAAGTCAATTATTAAACAATTACTAGTCTGTCCCTGCCTACAAACTCCCTCGTGATCTTTATGAAAAGTACATTCAAAAACCTAGAGATCCAGTGAGGTACGATGAAAAGAGAGCTGGATTAGACATTAGCTGAAGTACCAAATTTGGGGATGAAATACTATTAAATCATTGAGCCTTAATGTGGTAATGGTATCCAACATTGCTTGTACATAACATTTTGCATGTTGTCTCTCCCATCATATTATAAATTCCTTGAGAATAATGACTGTCTTTTGGATCACCAATGCTTAGCCAAATGCCTGGCACATAGTACGTGCTTGATAATGCTTAATGACTGACTTTCTACTAACAAGGCTACAGGGACACTTACCTGCTAATAGAAGACAGATTAATTAATTGGTTTTATGCATTGCCTTTGAGAGCTACTTAAACCTTCAAGATACATATTATCTGGGCTTCATTTGTCAAAGAGAATCTGTTCATAATGTAAAGAAAAACAAGACAGACATCAGACATCAATACAATGATTTATCATGACTTTAGAAGACTGATTTGGAAAAACTGCTCCCACCACTGTAGCAAAGTGGTGAATTATGGGTTTAAAAATGTCTACCTTTGCAGTCTGTAGCTACAGTAGTTAACTGTTTTGTCTAACTAAACTTATCTGCTGTCAGTCATTAAGCATTTATCACTCACAATAATCAATCACAATATTATTTACAAATAGGAGCACTGGGAGATCCTCCAAATAGAAATGGGAGATAAGGAAAAAGTTATCTCTAACCCACACCTCTTTCTTCTATTTATCAATTTATCTATTTATCAATACAACTGTCTTAAATTCCAAAAATACTGATAAATGAAAAAAGATTATTTTGTCTTTCAAATCAAATTACTTTTAGTGAATTAAGTAAGCTTTCTTTTAAAGAACACTTTAAAATGTTTTTATAAACTAATCAATATTTTTAAATTAGAAATACCCCTTCCCCTCTCCCCCCCCAAAAAAGCCCCCAAAATATCTTATTACTTTTGTATTCACAAAGATTTCTGTGAGGAAGTGGAGGGGCCTAAGAAGCTCCAAATTCTTTGGAGAACCAAGTGATTTAGTTAAGAATTGACATTATTTCAGTATTATATTATTACATAAATCAACCTAATGGGACCATTAGTATTCAACTTGCCTAAAAAATTAATTTGGAGTTTTTTGTTGAACATTTAGCCCTGTGTGCATGCAGAATACCTACTTATTTTTTATGTTAATTATATCCCAACTTAAACTGTTTTCCCCAAACCATAATTAACAAATTTTTCCAAAATCATAATTAATAAAAAGTCAATCTTACCTCTGACTTTTTGGCACCGCTAGCAAATTCAACCCCCCAAAAAAGAGTGCAAAGCTAATGAGTCTGAAGATGAAAGCCTAAAGAACAATAACACCACTGTATACAACACATTCTGGAAATTCATTCATGACTCAAGACTTTTTTCAAAATGCTTTAATTCATTAAACAAATATTTGCTGAACATCAACAAGGATACTATTAAGCATACAAAAGAGAACAAGTTAGCATCTTTGTTCAAACAAAGCTTATAGTCTGCAAATTACCTTGGCTGATTTTTTCAACAATCCTACTAATTCAAACTTTAGGCTGAGTAGAGGAGAAAAAGACTAGAATCTTTGTTCTTTTACTAGGATCTTCTGCTCATTAGTATTGACAGAAATGGAATTCCCAGAAATGTAAATTAAAACAACTCTGAGGTATCACTTCATACCTCCCAGATTGGCTAAAATGACAGGAAAAGATAATGATAAATGCTGGAGGGGATGTGGGAAGACTGGAACACTGAGACACTGATACATTGTTGATGGAGTTGTGAACTGATCCAGCCATTCTGCAGAGCAATTTGGAGCTATACCCAAAGGGCTTTTAAACTGGGCATACCCTTTGATCCAGCATTGTCTCTAATGGGTCTGTATCCCAAAGAGATCAGAAAAAAAGGAAAGGGATCCATATGTACAAAAATTTTTTGTAGCAGCCCTTTTTGTAGTGGCAAGGAACTGGAAATTGAGCAGATGTCCATCAGTTGGGGGAAATGGCTGAATAAGTTATGGCATATGAATGTAATGAAATATTACTGTCCTATAAGAAAGTCAGCAGGATGATTTCAGAAAGGCCTGGGGAGACTTACATGAACTGACGCTAAGTGAAGTGAGTAGAATCAAAAGACCATGGTACATAGCAACAATAAGATTATGTGATGATCAACTGTGATGGACTTGGCTCTTTTCAACAATAAGATGATTCAGGCCAATTCCATCTGCAGCCAGAGAGTACTATGGGGACTGAATGTGGATCACAACATAGTATTTTCATCTTGTTGTTGTTTGCTTGCTTGCTTGTTTTTTTCTCTCATTTTTTTCCCCTTTTCGATCTGATTTTTTTTTTTTTGTGCAGAATGATAAATGTGGAAATGTTTGAAAGAATTACACGTTTAACATATATTAGATTACTTGCTGTCTGGGGGGGGGAATATGGAACACAAGGTTTTGCAAGGATAATGTTGAAAACTATCTCTACATGTATTTTCAAAAATAAAAAGTTATTATTAAGGAAAAAAAGAAAAAAAATGGAATTCCCAGTAGTTCCCCAAGAAGGTACAAGTACAAATCTAGCCTCCCTACCCACAATAATACAAATATTTATCACCTGCCACACAAAGCACTGTTTGTGGCACTGGTAATACAAATACCAAGAAACAAAATAATACATAAAACAATCCCTGTCCTCAAGGAAATTATCTTATAAATAAACACAGAGTTAAAGCAAAATAAATTCAAAGGACTAAATTCAAGAAGGAAAGAGTGTGGATAACTAGGAATGAGAGGAGAGAGAATCAGAAAAGACTTCCTGTCACAGATGGCATTTGAACTTTATGTCCTTTAGAAAGTTTTGGATTCTAAGAGTACATTTTTAAGCATGAGGAAACCACATGCAAAGATAAGAGCTGGAATGTCAAATACTGGGAACAACTACTAGGTCTGATGGAATGAAACAAAGATTGTATAAAAAGGTATAATATCAACTGAAATTGGGAAGACAGGAATAATATTGAAGGACTTAAAAATTCCACCCATGTTTCTTTGTATCTTATTCTAAAAGCAATAAGGAACTACTGAAGTTTTTTGTTTCGTTTTATTTTGTTTTGTTTTGGTTTTTTTTTTGGGGGGGGGAGAAGAGGCAAAAGGAGAAAGGAAAGGAGGCTAAAAATATGGTTAATTTGTGTTTTAGTAATATCCCTTTGACAGATATCCAACAGACCTATCAGCCTCCTACAGATAATTTACTTAACTGCAGACCCAGTTATCAGGTATCACCTAAATGTCAGGGTTTTGTTGAGGGGTTTGACACACACTCACAAATGGTCCCAGCACAAATTCACCATTCACATTCACCTCTCTAACCAACCAGTCAACTGCTGGACATCAGGGATAAAACAGACTATTACTTTGCTTAATCCTTTCTCAGATTTCCCCAGTACCAATTATACCCACACAGAGAAAACAAGCTATGTTAAAGCCTATAGCAAGTGGAGGACTTAGTGAGCCAGAGAAATCTCTCATTGCACTCTGAAAGGTCCCACTGAAAACAACAGTAACAGCATTGTATAACACATTCTTGAGTTTTGCTTCACAGTAATTTTGAGTAAGGAAATTCAACTGAGTGCAAAACTTTTGTAAAAAGATCTTTCATTTAGACAGTTATACTCTTAATAAATCTTTCCCTGTCCATACGCGGGTGCCACTCAATATTTTTTACCTCCATAATAGCTGACTAGCCATCAGAGGGTATCAAAAGTAGTTCTGTACTCAAAGCTGAATGGGAGGGAGAGGATGCCAGGAAGACAGAGAGTCCATTCAGATGGGGCGACTTTGAAAATTCCTTTCACTTTTTCTCAGGAGCCAAAACTACTAGACCACAGTATGGGAAACTTTCATTAGTTAAAAAAAAAAAAAAAAAAACCCACACTAAATTAATGGCAGTGGATCATAATCCTGTATGAAGAGTAAATCAAGTCTAAGGAAAAAATGTCTTAGCATAACTTAAGCATGTCTAAAAACAAAAGCCTTCACCTAACACTTTATGGTTGGGGGAGGAGGGGAAAGGACAAAATCTGTTACTGGACATACCAGTGTTTTTTCCCACCCACCCAAATTTAAAGCCATTCCCAACCCAGTTCCTTACTCTTTTCCACACACTCTAAAATCCAGCTACATTAGCCCACTGGTCTAGTTACAGGTCCTCACTCATATGTGTCACTTTAGATCTTTTCTAATGCTATCCCCCTTGCCTAGAAGACTCTCTCCCTCCTCACCTTCACCTCATAGTGTCCTTAAAAACTCAGATCAAAGACTATTTCTGCAACAAGCTTTTTTCTGGCATATCCTAACAAACTTATGATTTGGACTGAAAAAAAGTAGAAAAACATAAGAGAAAAGATAAAAAATGCAAGAAATCACAGGAAAAAAACCATTTAAATAAATCATGCAAATTAAGAATTGGAAAAGACTGCAGAAAAGAGGCAGTGGAAGTCAAGCCCAGAATAATTAAATGGCTTGTTCAATGTCAAACAACTAATTAGTAGCAGAGATGGGTATTTGGTTTTCAGTTCTTATCTTTCTTTACCACAAAAAAAGTGAAATCCATTACAGAAATAAAGACTTTAAAATTCATTTTAAAAATATATATATGTCATTCCCCAATTGATAAATGGTCACAGGACATAAACAGGCAATTTTCAAACAAAGAAATCAAAGCTATCCACAATCCTATGAAAAAAATGCTGTAAATCACTATAACTCTAAGGTATCACACTTCATATGTACCAAAATGGCTAAGATGTCCAAAAAAGATATATAAATAAAAAAGGAAAATGTTAGCTGTTGAAGAGGATGTGGAAAAACTGAAGACACTAATATAATCTTGATGAAGTTGTGAACTGATCCAACCATTCTGGAGAACAATTTGGAACTATGTCCAAAAGGTGATAAAACTGTGCATACTCTTTGATTCAGCAATACCATTGCTAGGTCTATATCCCAAAGATATCCAAAAAAGGAGAAAAAGACCTATTTGTACAAAAATATTTATAGCAGCTCTTTTTGTGATGGCTAAGAATTGGACATCAAAGGGATGCCCATCAATTGAGGACTGACTAAAATGGTATATGACTATAATGGAGTATTATTGTGCTCTAAAAAATGACAAGCAGGATGATCTCAGAAAGATTTATATGAACTTATATATAGTGAAATGAACAGAACCAGGACAATACTGTACAGAGTAAAAGAAATATTGTTCAGTGAAGAATTGTTAATGACTTAGCTATTCACAGCTATACAATGATCTAAGATAATACCAAAAGATTAACGATGAAGCATATTATCTACCTCCAAAGAACTGACAATGATTGATTACAGATTGAAATATGCTATTTTTTCATTTTTTCTTTTATTCAAGTTTAATACAGAATGTTTTACATAATTAAACATGTATAATTTATTGCAATCCCCTCAGAGAATGAGAGGAGGGAGAGGATAATATTTGAAACTCAAAACTTTTAAATGAAAATGTTTAAAAAAATAAAAAAAGAGGGGCAGTTAGGTGATGCAGTGGATAGAGCACCAGCCCTGAAGTCAGAAGGACCTGAGTTCAAATGTGATCTCAGACACTTATCACTTCCTAGCTGTGTGGCCCTGGGCAAGTCACTTAACCCTAACTGCCTCAGCAAAAAAAGAAAAGTGGAGGAAAACTCAGACAATCTTTGACTACAATGTTTTATTTCTCTAAATAATAAAGACAGTGAATCACTTTTTAACTTGATATGTGCAAAAGAAAGACACTTTCCTTCTCTTTCATTATTAAACAACCAGAGATAAACATTGCAGAAAGATTAATTTGTGCTCCATCAATCTCAACTCCAAAAGAGTGGATTCTTTGGGGAAATTCAAGCTGACCTACTTTCACAAACATCAGCTGGATAGACATGTTATTTTTTCAAATGATATATCACCTTTGCCTCTCTCAAAGACACTGGTCATTTTAAAAGCATATGGAAAAGAGCATCTTATCTAGTAGAATTCAAATGTTTGGCTCAGGTTCAACCAGATCTTAGGAGTACTGAAAACAAACAAGGAAGGACTTAGAAACCTAAGGGAAATTATCTCAAATTCTAAAGAAAAAGACTTAAAGAAAAAGCTCTTTGTCTTCCCTATTGCTGTCTTTCCCAAACAATCCTTTTCCCCTGGTGTCAAAGAACTAGTAGCAAACTCTCTGAGGAAATACCAAAGAGATGGTGTCATGCAAAAGTCATTAGGAAAAATAAAAAAATAAGATCTCTTTCTAGGAGAAAATTGCCCAAGGACACAAGCATTCTTTTTTAAAGGAATAGTAAAGACTCAAAGTAAGAATTCTAACAATTTAAATATCCAGAGTTCAAATGAAAATGTCAGAGTTGTTGATGTCAAGCATCCAAGAAAGATTAGTTAAAAATAAATCTATACCGGCAAAAACAAATTTTGCTAATTTTAAATGTTTTCAAAACATTTTCTAGAACTTTTTTTTTTTTAACCTCTACTACAATCTTCCCATATGACTTAAAATCACTTATTCCCTGCTGTGTGGGACAGATGCTAGATCCCTTTTCCCAAATTAACTTATCAGAGAAAGCTTCTATTTAGTCCCTGCAGGGAGAGGCCCAGACATACACATGGGAGCCATCCCAGTTGCCACCATGTGCTCATGGAACTTGACCAGCTTCCAGCTTGTTGGAGTTTAAAAGGCAAAAGACCCGAGCTTTTTCATTGGGTAGCTTAAAAGGACATCACCATCCTTGACCAATGGTCACCAATGTTGTCTGCTTTCTGTGGGTCACTTCCTGTAACTTCACAGACTGAGGGTTTGACCTGCCTCTGGGAATAGGGATCATGTGACAGTCTCAAACTGAAAAAACTTAATCCAATCAGTCCCATTCACTACTAAGAATTCCTGCTAAGTAATACTATGAATCACTACTTAAACAGCTCTGTTATCTAACCAAAATGGGTAGTCCCCCCCAGAGATTACTTAATTAATTGGCTCAAACTGAGACCTATTAAAAGACCTTAAAAAGGCCAAGGTCTCCCACTGCATCCAGGACCATCTCCAGACATCCTGATCTATATCTTGCCACTGGACCCAGAAAGCTCAGGAAAAGAAAAGTCTGACTAGTGATTTTGCACAGCCCTCTTTTCACTTAAATCTAATTCACCTTTATGTCATGGTATCATCTTCCTTCATCTTCCCAGTATGGGCCTGAGATTTCATCTTGGAGAAAGAAAAGCCAGCATGGAAATAGGAATGCACCCACCAATGCAGCTCAGCTACCTAACACAGAGTCTCACAGAGTTGCCTAAAGTAGTCAAAAGTTAAATTGCTCATGGTCAGCTCAAATATGTCAAGCAGAATTTGAATTCAGGTTTGCCTGACTCCCTTGCCCAGCCAGTCAACAAGTAGAGACAAAAAAGCCTTATCTCCTGGTTACCAGTCCAGGCTTCTAGAATCTTAAGTTCTATATTACCATGTTCTTCAGGAAATAAAAACTGCTAACAGTTATATGGTGCTTTAACATTTACAAAGTCCTTACACAATTCTAGATAGTAGGCACTATTAATTATCAACATTTTACAGACAAGGAAACTGAGACAGAGATGGGTTAAATGATCTGCTCATAGTCTCGTAATTAGTGTCTGGGCCGGAATTGAACTCAGGCTTCCCAGTTTCCAGGTCTAGTATGCTCTTTATCCACTACACCAACTAGCAGTAAAAGATTCAAGTAAATTTCTTTGTCTTACCACCCAACATTGACACAGCATGAGCGCATCCACGATGCACGCATGCACACACACACAGTTTAAATGACTATCTGCTAATTAAATTCCCTACTTCACCACTTGTACAATATTGTACAAGTATATTGTACAATCAGAAGTTCATTTACTTGTCATGGCAAAACCAGTGTTTACCAATTCCCTTGTTGCAAGAAAAATGATTTATCAACAATACTCTCCCCCAACTCATATCTTTTACAAAATCAGTAACTATTTCCTGAATTGAGTCAATACCACTAATTATTGAATGATTCTTTAAAATTTCCACAAATGCTTCCCCATCAAGAATTAACTATTTTTTTGTACCTTCAAATTACTTCACAACCCTATTCCAAGCAAAAGTAACAACTGAATAAAGGAATTAAAAAAAAAAAACAATGCCAGCTGTCATTCAAAGAGAGAAGTAACTTACTTTTATATACTTCTTCAAATTAAAAGAAAAGTGTTATATATTCTATCAATAACTAATAAACAACTAGGTCCCAGTAGCAGGCCTGCTTGCTCCTACTTAGGAGAAAAATGGAGACCTTAGTACAAGGAATTGGGTTCCAATGACATGTCTGCCTGCCCAGAAAGCAGAAGGGTTAGTTCTCAAGGATATAGTAAGTACCACAGCACTGAAATATATACACAAAGGAGCCATTCTTTACCAAGGTTCTTGTAAGGTTATTCGAACATGTGCCTCAAAAATTAGACTCTTTACATTGATGTAACTTCTTTTCCATTTTTACGATAAATTCAGTACAAAAACTCCAAGAGAATGTAATTTTGGTTTTGGGATTTGTTTGGTTTTTATTTAGTTTAACTGGCATTTGATTGCACAAGAAAATGGCTTATCATCTGAAGTTTGGAAATCTTTCTTATATAAACTTTCACTATATAAGCATAAAAAGAGTTGACATTTCTCTCTCCTCAGATTGAAAGACTTTAAAATTCTGATTAAAACTATAATCAACTATGTCTCCAGAAGGATAATAAAAAAGAATACAACTAACCTTCCTAACAGAAAGATGATGCAATTAAATATGCAGACACATTTTTGTACAAAGGAATGTTTTTTGCATGGTGATTAACATTTGTTCTACAAGTTTTCCTTTCCTTTCCTTTCCTTTTTTAAAGAAGACAGAAGGAGGAGGGAGGGAGAAAGGAATAAGGGAAGGAAAGGGGAGAAAAAAATCAGGATTTATATAAAACACTTAACTACATCAGTGCCTATGCACCAGAGACTGCACTAAGAACTTTTACAATTATCGTCTCACTTGATCCTCACAACATGCCTATGAGGTAGGTGCTATCATTAATTTAATTTTACAGTTGAGGAAACTGAGGCAAATAAAGGTTAAGTAATTTGACCAGTATGCCATACAGCTAGTGTCTGAGATTGGACTCCATTCAGATCCAACGCTCTATCCACAGCATTATCAGTTGCCTATAGAAAGCAAAATGAGTTTGTTTATTGAAAAAAATAAAACACACCCACACAAACACATATTTATATTTTGACAGTCAAGCAATAGAATATATTTTTCATTAATAAAATGTAGTAAAGGTGGACCAGTAACAATTTAACAACTGGCTTTCCAGAAACACCCTTTGATTTCCAACTATTTTGTCCTGGGGAAGTCTCTTCCTCTAGAGATACATAGTATCTTATCATTTCCCTAATAAACAACTGGATTAAATGTCCACTCCAGAATGAGCTTTGACAAGAAGATGCAGAGAAATTCCCATTCCTACTGCTTGCTTGCGGAGTAAATGGAAGAGATATGTTCTAGTATCTAGAGTTAAAACTCTGAGTAACTTCTCATAAGAACATAATTATAAATAATTTTTAAATGCTGATCTATAATTTACAATTCAAAGATGCTATGTACGTGTGAAAAATGCTGAAAAGTTGGTTTTCCACAGTGTTGCAAGCTTCCTAGGTATTGTAGGATAGTGGATACCACTGACCAAGAGGATTTCAGAATGTGAGGTAAAGGAAGGTTAAGATTCCACAGAACAATTAGGTGATCAATAAAAGCTTTGAGCAAACAAGGAACTGGAGGTGCTAGGAAGGCACAGGTGGATTCATTCAATCAGAAAGACTTTTGTATTTTTGAGAAAACTACAAATATAAGGTAATCGCCAGATCCAACCCAAATTAGTTGGGGTCAAATGACTTGACTTGACCAAATCATTATTACACCTGCTTAATAGGCTAACTGAATGTTAAACAACACACACCATAGGAGAAGTTTTCCACCATTTTTGAGCATAGGATGTATGATGAGAGGGGGAACATGTTTATACATATTTAGGGGAAACATAGTGGGCATATCAGAAAGATTGTAACCCTGAAGAAACGGACCAATCCATTCTTGGAAGGGAGAGGCTGCACCACACTAGCAAGTATAAAGCTTCTTCCACTTCCCAAAGAGGAGTGGGGCCCACTTCTGGCCAGAAATGTTAAGGTGATTCCTTAAGATTCTACTTCAATAAATTTTCCTCAATATCTGATTTTCAGTGTCAAAAATATATTTCTAACATACAGGTTAAATAAATAGCCCAGCAAAGAAACCTAACAACTATAAATAACAAATAGGTTGATATGATTTCATTTTATACATAACCTATTTACAAATAAAATATTTATGAACACAATCCAAATATAAATTGCAGATTGACTTAATGAGACTGATCCTGTCCAGTTATTACTATCAGGCAACATATTTACACATACATACACCTGGACTATTTGAAATCAGTCTTTTGTTGTTGTTGTTGTTCATTTTGCTTTAGTTATTGTTTTTAAGTAAAAATCACAGATGTATGCAATAAGCAGATATCCCTGACTCCAAGGAATCTGCCTAAGATATTCAGCAACGCAATACTATTATTTATATTCAACCTCACCAAAGGCAAATTTCTGAAACTTTTTTTTTCAAAACAAAGTGTTCCTTTAAAATTTGGGAAGAAGGCTATACTAATCATGTGAATTTTTCAAACATGTCTGCACCTGACTTTCTGGAGAAAACCCAACTCCCTCCCTCTTGTCCTGTTCATCTTTTCCCAACTATTCTCTTCCATGCAATGAATTCAATAATTCCACTTGGAACAAATAAAATTTCCAAGGTTGCTTTTCTGGCCATGTTACTCAAGAAATATTTGCTGAAATAAATGCACAATAAACAGTTTCTAAAATGGCCTACAATCAGTCATCTGAGCTAGGACTCTATAAATCTTGTGATTCAACACTCTCATTTTAAAAACCATGTTTCTTCAAGTAATAGTGATGTTCATAAATGGTCATTTCCTATAAAAGCAATCACACAATTAGCAATGAGGCTATAAAAGAAATAAGAGTTGCAGCAGAAACAAAACAATTCAACTTAACAAGCACTGATTGAGTATATGCTATGTAACCCACAACATTGTCTATCTACTTCTCCTGAGTTCTAGAATTTAATGTCACGTTTCCCCCTGCCATTATGCATTTGTTAATTTCAATATCATCACTAAGACAATTACAGCTAGGGGAGAACCAGGTCTGATTATTTCTTTATGGTAACTGCAAACATAGTAACATGGAAAAGACAAATACAAAACTTAGATGCTTTTGATGATGATGTGGGATGGGCTTACAAAAATTTTGGATTTGTTCTTTTTTAAAAATTCATTCACTGACCTAAACATTCAGACATTTAAGTAATACTTTTTTTATGTGTGCAAGAGCCTATTAAGGATATAGAAGTGACTAAGATACAGTCCCTTTTCTCAAGGAATTAACAATTACAGTGGTAAATGAGATATGCACACAACTAACTACAATAAAATAAAAAGTATGTGATAATGCCACATGAGGTCAAAGTGGTACAGAAGATTCATGTAGATCTCAATTTTTGGCACAAGATACAGACTTACCAATTGTGGTAATTAGTCAAAGGGTTGGGCTTAATGTGAATATAAAACAGAAACAAGGAAGTGGGAACATGTGTTGCAGGGAGTGGTGTTTACCTCCTGAGCCAAGTATGAAGCAATCCCTGGAATGGTAGGAAGGTAGGTAAGCAGGTAGATACTAAGACACTGATGCTGCTGCTTGGTGCCTTTGGGCTGAAGGAAAAGAAACTAACATAGTTCACATTCATTAAAGGGCATGCCAGTATATTATAACACTAAATAAGAATTTCCTTTTGACAAGAAAATTATAAACTTGGAAAAATATACGTACATGTGTGTGTTATTAAGTATGAATACCACACAGTTTCATTTAGAGGGCTATGTTTTCACGATGCTTTTTGGGCATGACACAGACATTATGATTTTTTTTAAAAGTAAATTTCATTTTAATTCACTTTCATATATGGAATACATTCCATTCTGTAATGTTTCAAACTCATCCTGGCAGCAGCCAATGGTAAACATACACGTCTACAAATTTTTTTCTGCCAAAGGCCTTATAACAGCCTATAAACTTTCAAAAAATGTCTAGATTAGAGAAAGTGAATTGTAACTCTACTCAAAGTGGGTCTTTGGAATATAGGCCAACTCTCCACTAATTTATGTTGCTGTGACCTCAAAAGCAAAGGAGTTACATTTTCTATTACCAACAAGGAAGCAGAAGATAATCTTATTTGTGTGTGTTTGATTGTGAGACTGAAAAGAGGAAAGATGAAGGCATTGAGAAGAAGGGGAGGAAAGACAGAAGGGGAAGGAAAGTGTGAGATGTAAATAGGCATTCTAATTATTGTTGCCTTTTGTTAAAACATTTACCAAATATATTCTATATAATACTGCATTTGCATAACAGGAAGGAAAATGGTCTTAAGTGGTATAGCTGAATGATGAAGGAATTTCCAGTCAAGAGAACTCTGTCCCATTTGCTTATTATCTTATTATTTGAACAATCATCCTCAAGTCTCATGCAAAGGCTCATTTTTTTCACCTCACAGAAGACCATTTTATAAACTGAAACATCAGTTATTATTATAAATCATCAATGATTACCAAAAAAGTAAGTGATTAAAAATATATGTAGGAGTGGAAATAAAGGACATTACATAATACAGGTTTGTCAAGCAGGAAAAGTTTTCTCATCATTTAAAGAAAAAAATAATCAGAATTTAAAAATGAATCAAACTATTTTAAATGAAAATCTATTGAAAGTCCCAAAGAGTTCATTTTTTAAAGTGTTTTGGAGGGGGAGGAATGAAAGCACTTAATATTTAATTAGCTTTTAAATGGCTTTCAGAAGGCTGGAAGAAACCATTCTGGAAATAACAAAAAGCAAAGCAAAGAAATGCCTGAAATCTGGCCTTACTATTTTCCCTAATAAACTCTAACTATGAGAAAAATAAAAAGTCACTTAACTTTTCTGAGGCTCAATTTCCATATCTGTAAAATGGGGATAATATCACCTCTACTTAAGGGAATTATATTTTAAAGGGTTGCAAATATGAAATTATTATTATATTAATTATTATTAAAATTGACACTTCCTGGAATGGTGAGTACAAAGTTGGCTTCTAAGTCATGAGTCAAGTTAATAAGTATTTATTATATGTACTGACAGTTCATATAAAGAAAGGTAAAAATAGTCCTTGCTCTCAAGGAGCTCACTCATGATCTAATAGATAGGAACCAAAATATAAATAAGACAAGAATAAAACTGGAAATAATCTCAGAAGGAAAGCAGATGTGGGTTCAAATTCTGCCTCACATACTGGCAAATCATTTAATCTTTCAGTGCCCAAGTCAATTTCCTAATACTCAAAGTCACAGAGAATGTATTAGATAGAGGACATAGAAAGAGGAAGTTCATTAGCCTGCAACAATGAAATCATACTCTTAAAAAAATTATTATTATTTTATCAGCCTTTTTTTTTTCCAGTTTTTTTTACTCCCAAATCAACTTCACCTATCCTTTGGACAGAAAACACAAAACGAGACAGCCAATTTGGAGCATGGTTTCCAGATTTTCTGTTCCAAATAGTCACCCAGGATGCAGATAAACCAATGAACTATTCTAATTAAAGTGGGAATCATCTATTCGTTAAGGAAGTCTTTAATTACTCCACTTGGCATCCCCTCTCCTGGCTTCAGTGACCAGTTGTGTGGGGGGAAGGGGAAGGGGCAGAGAAAGGGGAAGGGAAAGGGGAAGGGGAAGGGAAGAGGTCCTACTCCCATCTCACCAACTGTGTAAAGATCCAGAAGTAAACATTTCTGTTGGCACATACCACCTTACCTAGAAAATCAATAACACTCCCCCCACAAACCCTTCATCATTCTCTCTAGTCCTGATACAGGACACTAATCACAACAGCAAAACAAGGGGAGAAAGAGGAAAGAATTTCATTTGGGAGGACTGCAGCTAAAATCACATCTCTCACTTAATATGGGAGGGAGAAGGGTGGGCCAGTGTCTGTAAATCTGTAAAACCTCATTTATAAAATGAGGTTAAACTAAATGGACTTTAAGAGCTCTTCCAGGTTTAAGTCTATAATTAATATAATTTGTTCTCCACATCCTCACACATTCTTGCCTACCAAATTATTTTGGACATCTGAAAGTGACAATGGTTCACCTTCTTAACTTCGGGTGACCAACTTCAAAATGATCTATTGTGGATGAGGAAAATACAGTAGAATTTAAAACTGGAAGAAATTCCTTATAATAAGTTAGGATTTCTCAGCATACAAAATTTTCCACAAAATGGAAAAACAGTGCCCCCAGCATGGTAAATCAATACATGTAGCCATTTTAACAGTAAAGCAGTTAACTGCTCTTAAGTGTGTGTGTGTGTGTGTGTGTGTGTGTGTGTGTGTGTGTGACAGACTGAGCACAATGCCTCCCCCTGTGTATAGATACACAAAATGTCCCAAAAGATTAAAACTAGGGGAGAGAAGAAAGGAAAGAGGAAGGAAAGGAGAAAGGGAAAGGAAAAGGGGAAGGAGAAAAAGAAAGAACAGAGGAAGGGAGGGAAAGGAAGGAGAGAAGGAGGGAGGGAGGGAGAGAAAAAGGCAGGGACATTTAGCCAAAGTTACTTTTTAACACATCCAGTGACTGAGGGGGGAAAAAAATGGAATCTATTCATTTCTCCTAATAGGTTGAATTCAAGGACACACAGGAATAAAATTTTAAATGAGGTAAGAAGTTCAAATAATTACAGACCATAATATACTGCAGGCCAACCAAGCCTGGCATATGACAACCAGACAGAAAGAGATCATTGTGATACGGGTTCCCCATTTTATACCCATCCAGCGCTTCAAAGGGCAATGATTGTAGGCATTTTTTCTCTGGGTGTATATGTTGGAACAAGACAGCTTCTTCAACTAACTTTCTCTCTTAAAAAGTCTTAGAACCAGTTTCCATAAGTTATCTATTCTTTTTTTCCCCTCAGGTGAAAACAGAACAGCCATGCTAATCCAGCTACTTAGGTTACCAAAGACACACACACACACACACACACACACACACACACACACACACACACACCCTCTTTAACTACCATAGTGACCAGCAATGTAGCTATCTCACTTTCAGAGTCCCTCACCAGTGGGAAAATTGCTTTGCATAACTATTTATTGCCTTGACAACTTTTTAGCTCTCTCAAAGCCCCTTTTTAAAAACTACATTTTTCCTTCTTCACACACCTTGACTATCTTGTATAAAGCCTTTAAGTCTTTACACAATACACTTTCAATTTGACATGCCACAAACACCTTTTCAAAAATGCTATAAAGCTTAGTTATCTGCATTCACTTATTTAAGGAAAAAAAAAATTCTTCCCTTTTCTTTGGGCATCAAATGCCTCTTAGTAACCAGAGCTCTAAACTAAAGAACAGTGTTTTTGATGTGTAGAAATGTTGAACCTTATATAAATTTACATAAAAGGCATTTAATAAATGTTTATTGAAGTTACAGGTTAGTCTTTTCCATTATCCCCATGTCAATACAGAGCAATATACAATGTGATCCCCTAATATAAAAATAAGTAAATATAAAATGATTCTATAAAGGGAGTTCCAGTCAATTTCATAAAAGTCACTTTCAATAGGACTATACCAAAGTGATCTTCCAAAGCCATAGGCTCCTTACCACAGAAAATACTAAAAATGGAAATGGCAAACCACTACAGTTATCTTTACCAAAAAAACCTCATGGGCAATATGGTCTACAGGGTCACAGTGTTGGACAAGACTGAATAACAATTCTAAAAAATATTCAGTTTCCATATATAAAATTTTATTCAATTCTAATGACAATGGGAATGGAGAAGGGCACATCCTAGAGAATTCAATGAGACCGGAAAAGGATAATAATCACCCTTCCTGGACAAGTCACTTAACTTCTTTTTGTTTCAATTTCCTCAAGGAGGGA
>JAJPUD010017287.1:22500-24882 GCA_023553655.1 Myrmecobius fasciatus | reverse complement strand
CCTAGATGACAGGTAATCCAATACATGCTAGATAGGATAAATTATATGACAAATATAATACATGTATACATATCTACACAGTTATCTTACTGCACAAGAAACATCAGATCTAGAAAGAGAAGAAGAAAAAAAAAAACCTAAGAAGGAAAACAGAATGCATGGAAATATTCACAGAAAGCGTTAAAATGCTGTGTTGTGGTTCACTCTCAGTTCCCACAGGCCTTTCTCTGGATGTATATGACTATAATTCAATTCATATTTAAGTACATTAATGTACAGTGATTATGGAAAATAATTTGACTCTGCTTTTTAAATTTGATTTTTCAATCCCGAACTCTTTCAGTATCTAAGGGACCTTTATTTTGGTCATTGTGAACACTTCCTTCATCATTTCCACAGATAGCACCTCTCTTCACTTAGTATGTTTGTAGTCTCTCTGAACTTTTTTTTTTTTTTTTTTTTGCTTTTTTTGCTGAGGCAATTGGGGTTAAGTGACTTGCCCAGGGTCACACAGCTAGGAAGTGTATGAGACCAGATTTGAACTCAGGTCCTCCTGACTTCAGGGCTGGTGAACCTCTCTGAACTTTTATGAACAAAATATTCATCTGTAAACTTATTCTAGGCAAGTCTTCTACCAACTGACATTGCCAAGACTGTACTCAAAAGTTTTCCTGATTAGTAAGCCCTGACATTTGCTTTTGAGAACACAGGGTCTTCTCCATGAATTACTGAAGAATCAGTAGGATTTCACTGGAGGTAGTTTGACCCAAAGATTTTCTTTTAAAAAGGCTTAACCATGGCAGCATACATTTGTAAACCTTGAGTTTGAGAGAAGTCAATACCCTAATTTAGTGCCTAGTGCATAGAAAGCACTATATATAAATGTTAGCTCTTGTCATGATCATTATTATTACTTTATGCCATATCTCTGAGGTCACCCTCAGTCTTTAACAGTTCAGTGCCTTGTCAGATATGTAGGATTGAGAGCTTCAGTAAGGGCTCAGGGCAAAAGGAATGCATAAAAACAAAGACTTTCTTTGACTTAGTGGTAAAGAGAAGTACAGAAAATATGAGACGGGAATAGAGCTCCTTCTAAAGGGGATATTTTCAGGAGCTCTAATGAGGCACCAGTGGGTATTAAGGAGCACACACAACCAGCAGCTTTTTTACACACAACTAAGAATCGACATCCATGGGAGTTGTTTGGTATATGAGATTGGGCCCTTTCTATACAGTCCACACTTAGCTCAGTCACCTCAGTGCCCTTAAACAGTCCCTTTGCTTTCACTTTCCTGACCACCCTGTTCTCTGATTACCCAAATTCATTGTTATAGGAACACTTCTGATATCATAATCTGCATTTAAAGACTATTACAATTCTGCCTATTTAGTATATTAGTAGTAACCAGAAATTCTAAAACAGTGAAAAGTTTATTGCAGATTTCCAAATCCCAATATAGATTTGGATCATCTTTCCTTAGAAGTCCTATCAGAAATAGGACTTATCCAGGTTCCATAATTTGATATAATTCTAAATTTAGAGTCAGGAATTCCAGAGTTCAAATCTTACCTTAGATACTTATTACCTGTTTCCCTAGGCAGGTCACTTAATCACTCTCAATTTTCTTTTTCCCATCTGTGAAATGGTGATATTAACAACAACCACAGTACATGGTTGTAAAGATAAAATGAGGAAATATATATAAAACACTTTACAATATCTAAAGTGGTATATAAATATTAGATATTGCTATTATTCTTTCAAGTTGTTGAGAATTCTGATGAAATTCAAAGAAATCTCACTCCCTTCAACATATTTATATCTTTGTTTCTATTCATTATTTTCCATCAAGAAAACTGATGGATGATTCTGTAGGATTTAGGGTTTTCCCAGAAAGCAACATGTGGTAGCACAATTTTCCAGAAAGAATGGTAGATATTATTTAAGTATTTACATATAAAGGGACCTCTAGTAGCATTTGAATTTTTTCTCCTATTCTAACACATCATGTGCTCGAAAACTTCTATCTGAGAAAGCCTAAGTGCAGTTAAAGTTGGTACCTATATTAATGTGAGTACTTTATTGTCCTGAAATTAAAGCTTTTGAAGTTTCTTCCTTTCAGAGACAAAAAGGAAAGTCTACAGTTGACATCAAAGAGGAGACATTGCCCTGACTAGTAATTATGGTAGCTTAATGTTACTCAATATCCACCCCAGTTACAAGCTGCCTTTACTTTTATTTAACATGTGCTTATTTTGATCAACACCTTTAGGGGGAAAAAAGTAGCTGCTAGTGCCCAACTACCTATAAAATTCTCACTGAATTCTTTTTTGGCTATTGTATTTGTGAATCAAAATACCCTCTTAATAATGTATTCTGCC
>JAJPUD010017287.1:0-20000 GCA_023553655.1 Myrmecobius fasciatus | reverse complement strand
TGTCCCTCTTTCCTCTTCCCATGTTGCCTCAGGGACTCATTATATTTGAAAGAGAAAGAGAGACAAAGGCAGAAAAAGAGAGACAGAGATAGGAAGAGGCAGAGTCAGAGACAGGGAGAAATAGACACAGAGAAACAGAGATAAACAAAGAGAGAGACAGGTAGAAACAGAGAGACAGAGACAAGCAGAGCCAGAGACAAAGAGAAACAAAAACACAGAGAGACAAACAGAAATAGAGGCAGACAGAAACAGAGATAAAGATTAACAGAAACAGAGAGAGACAGGCAGAAATGGAGATGCACAGAGAGAAAAAAGAAGAGGAAGACCAAGGAAGAGGAACAGAGATAGGGACAGAGATAGAGAGAACATAAAAGTGTATTCTTCATGGTGGAGGTTTGGGGTCTCCCTAGTTGGTCATGTACTCTCTAGCTTGAGAATGGCCTTGGCCAATTGCCTGGGAAAGTAATTGTCTCTTTTTTAAACCACTGTTTCAGCTAGTTTACAGAAATGGTACTTTGCATTTCCCTCCTCTACTCCTAAAACTAAAGTTAGTCTAACTAATATTGTAAATATTTTCTCCAATCACAACTCCTACTCTGGGGACTTGTCATGTCTATAAGTAGAGAAGGAGGGGGTGAAATAAGAGAGAGGAGGAGAAATGTAAATGTGAAATAATGACTTTCTGTTACAGTTTTCTGCTTCCCTCGGCTCACCTGTGCTCTTAGATGCATTTCATTGATTATTTGAAGGTAGCTGCAATAGCTGGCCAGGGAAATGGTGCCCAAGCTTGCCCAGTTCCATTCTAGGCAAAGGCACTCACTGAGAACCTCCATTAGGCAGGGCCTCAGTCCACATTCTATCCGGGGACGCTGGCGACAGCACTAACCCACCAGAGAGAAGCTCAAGTGTTTTGTAAATGTCATTAGAGCTGGAAGGCTAGTTTCATAAGCATGATTTTGGCATGCTTTGTTCAGAGATACTTTCTCAGCCTTCCCTCTCATGGGGAATGCTCTTTGTTGGCTCTGGTAGCTTGGCTTCTGGCTCCCTCCTCACTGTGCCCCGCAACACCCTCACCTAGCTGGTCTCTGGTTTGCCTCATCTGCCCTTTTTTTTCACAATGTTTTAAGGGCCCATGGTTCCCACAGCCAACTCTCTGTTGTGAGGTTTCTGAGGGAAATTTCTGTCAATCATGGGCAATAGGGAGTGTAAAATATGGGAATGAGCTTTACATTATATTTAATTTAATTCAAGGGATCTGCATTCAATACCTATTGTACACAGGGCACTATGTTATGTGTTGTAGGAGATAAAAAATTGATGATAGCTCATATTTATGTGGCATTTAAGAGAAGCTGAGGATCTTGTTCAGTCTCACAAAGTTACTGAAGAGTTAAATCAAGCTTAAACCCTTTCTCCATGGCCAGCTCATCACTCTTTTAAGTGATACTACCACTATAACCCTGCCCTTAAGAACTTTAAAGCCTAATAAGATAAGAAGAAAAGATTACACATAACAATAATTCTAAAAATTAGAGTATGATATATGTGGTATATTAGGGATGAAATGGGATGATTCCAATTGAAGCAGACTTTCTTATTTGAGTTATTCATGTGATTGCCCTCTATCACTTGAATTATGGACATTTAAAACCCTAGTCTTCCTGATTCTCTGAACATTAACAGAATTTTATTAACAAAGGTTTTAGAATATTTTGAAAACCTCCCCACATTTTACCCTGACATTTTTACTTGGATGTCCCATGGACATCTCATGCTAAAACAGCATTTTCTCTCCCTAAACCTTGAATTGAAAATTGTTAGCTTTTCCTTTGGCCTGTCAAGTAACAAAAAACAATGAACAAGTCTGTTCTACCCATTTGCATTTATATAATGGAGATATTGGCACAGTAGTGCATAGAGCACTGGCCTAAAGTTAGGAAGACTTCCTGAGTTCAAGCCTGGCCTCAGATACTAGCTACATGACTCTGGGCAAGTCAGTTAACTCTGTCTCAGTTTCATCATTTATAAGATGAGTTGGAGAAGGAAATGACAAACCACTCCAGTATCTCTGCCAAGAAAACTCTAAATTGAATAATGAAGACTCAGATATGATTGAAATGACTGAAAAACAACAATAAATGAATATATATAGTCTTAAATTGCTCTATTGCTCCAATATTTTATACCACAAATACCATCATGATATTTCTCTGAGCCTCAGTTTCCTTATCTGTAAAATTAAGAAGTTGGATTTATAGCATTATCTCTAGGATCATTTCTAATTCCAAAAATCTATACTTCTAGTTCAAAAAAATAAATAAATAAAGCAGGGAAAGAAAGCTAGATGTGAACATTAGTGAAGATTGTCTGTGGCTTTTGTTAATGACTTTCTCTTTTCATTATGTTCATCTTCTTTTTTCATTCCTTTATTCCTTTCACCCTTTCTCTCCTATATCTCATTCTTCCTTTTCAATTTTTTTTTCAAAATTTTCCTTTTCCTCCATTCAAATGCTTTCTCTTCTCCTCCTTTTTTCTTTTACAACCATATATCCCTGTTTCTTTTCTTCTTTTTCTCTCCTAATTCATTCTCTCATTTTATTTCTCTCCTTCCTTTCTTTTATTTTTCCCTGTTCTCTCATTTCTCTCCCTTTCCATTTTCTCCTTTTTTCTCTTTTCTTTCATTTGCTCCTCTTTTCTCATTTTTCCCCTCCTTACTATCTCCCCCCATTTCTTTTCCTGCACATCTCCCTCTTCCTTTCAAAGGGAGTATTACGGGGACCTACTTGTGGCATCAGAACTAAAGAATTTTCTGACTCCTGGGATACAATAAAGAAATATTCATTAAGAATATCTTTACCATACCCCAAAAGCTTGCAATGACACAGACCCTACCATTCAGGCACTTAATCACTACTTGTATTAAGAAGGCATGTTCCTCTTGTGACACTGCTCCAAAAGAAATGATTGATGGCAGGGGAAGTTTAAGTGAAGTGGAACTGAGTCTCTATTTTACAGAACAAACTTCTCTCAGCTCTTAACTTTCTTTAGATTCAGTGTACTTCACTTCCACTTTCCCCCAATATTTGGGAAGGAATTACTGAAAGGGTATTAATTATTGCTGAACCGGATGCCTGAAAAGGAGGTGGTTCTAAACTCAGAAGTGGTTGCCAAAATGAATGGAAGAAGTGTTAAAAAAACTGACCACTCACCAGCTGGTCTTTTATCAACATTGCATTAATCTACTGCCTGGGGAATAACTCTCCAGAATCCAGATCCCTTATTCCTTTGCTCTTTTCATTTAAGTATTATGTATTAAGGACTATGTACTAAGTCCTGTCTTAGTTATGGAGGGACTCAGCATTCAAGCCAGCATTTGGACTTGTTTCTTCCTAACGTGAAGGATGATAAAAGAGAGGAGAAGATGCCCAGCATAGGGACATGATAGACAAGTCCAAAATAAATGTAGCTAGTGATAAATGGGGAGAAGAGTATGCTAAGATACTTCCTTAAATAAGATCCTAGAGCCTATGGCTCTGACTTCCAGTCAAAGGGTCTAAAAAAAGGGGCAGAAGTTTCTGAGGAGATGTTAGGAACAAGCAGAATGAGTTTCCCATAATGACTTTTCTGGGGAAGGAAAGCATGATAGGTCCAAAGAAGACCAAATCCAAATAAACTGGGATGCCTTACCTCAAAGCTGGAAAGGATCTTAGTACAAGTGATCATATAGCTTTTTTATCTTTCCAGACTCCACTATCCCATGCTGCCTTTCTTGAACAATGAATGCAAAATAAACACAATTTCCACAGAAAGTATAAGACTCATGTTACACCTGAATGAAACCTAACACAGGTCCTTTCTGAGCAATCAAGAAACTGGCAATTAATAAAGTAGCTACTGCTGCAATCCTGGGTAAAATCTATTCATCTCACTATGTTTGCATAAGTGGAGATGATGGTCTGAAGTATTTTCCATAGGTAGCACCTCCATAGTCACCTCATTTTTTGGCTATCATTCCAGAATATTGTTTGGTTACAAGTCCAAAAACAAATTCCTCCATAATCACAAAAGGCCCTTTTAGGCAGAACTGAGACTAAGCTGATATTTTCCCAAGACAAGGCTATCAAATGCTTTGATTATATATATTTCTTAAAATATTAAAACCATTAGGCTTTGTAAGGCTTACTAAATTTTACTAAGATGACTATGCAATCCTCTTCATATTTCTTGAATGATTTATCAGTTGGTGAAATAGATCAAGTCTTTCTTAGAGCTGCTCTTTTGCCTTTGGAAAGGAAGACTTTTAAAAACAAAGTGATCTATTAAGGCGTTTATTAGATGTAAACAAACAACAACAAAAGCCAAAACCACAAATGTTATCTTCTACATATCATAATGTCCTCCCATCACAAGATCTGCATTGTTAGGACATTTTACAAAAGTGGGGATTTGGGGTTAATAGTAAGCCATTTTTTTGTTGTTGATGATATTTAGTCATTTTTCAGGAAAGTCTGTCTTGTCATGACCTCTTTCAGGTTTTTCTTTGTAAAGATACAAGAAAGCTTTTTCCATTTCCTTTTCCATCTGTACAGACAAGGAAACAGAGGCAAAATAAGATTAAGTGACTACCTGAGGGCAATGCAGCTAGTAAGTGTCTGAGATCGGTTTTGAACTCAGGAAGAGGATTCTCCTGATTCCAGGCACTACCAGCTGCCTTATACTAAACCCTATTTTCAGAAGCTCAATTCTAACAGTATTTATTAACAGCTAACCTTGTGGCAGGTCTTGCACTGGATACTAAAGACCCAAAGATGAAATAACAATTTAACCCCTGACTTCAAGAAGTATGAAGGAATATCAGATGTGCACAAAAAATGTGATGGGAGCAACAGAGAGATCCGGACACCACCATCCATTTTGTAGATGACAGAATTGAAGCCCTAATAAGTTATACAATAAGTAACTGATTAAGAATTCAATTATATATATTATGCCTGCAAATCCTGAACTCTCTGCTATTCCATTGAGCCATACCTACAGCAACCCTTGATATTAATCATTCAGATGTACACAAATTGTCTTCCTTTCTCCTACCCATAGAATATAAACTCTTCAAGGCTAAGAACTGATTTATTTTAGTCTTTGTCTCTTCAGTACCTGGTATATAATTGGTGCTTATTAAATGCTTATGTAACTAAAATGAATACTCTGTGAGATTCTTGCTTTTCACTCCCATGGTTAATATTACCTCATCTTCCCATCCCCAACTATACAATAAATTAAGGCCAGGGAATTTAGATTGTATTGTAGACTCCAAGGTGAACTTATAGCCATTTAACCTTGCCCTCATAACCACTTACTCCCTTGTCCTCCACCATCAAAGTCAGCAAGAAGTTCCAAATTCACCCTTCCTAAACAAGCAAATGGTAAGGTTGTTCACATCTTGCATTTCTTCAAGGCAATTTAAAATTTCACACTTATAATGAATTACTTGTACTCTGTTCCATAAAATCATTTACTGTATTAGAGTCTATTAGCTAGCCTGAAATCATGACCCTCATTTAGCAGTTATGGACTGTGGCAACATTTAATCCATAAGAGTTGATTTGTATACCATTTATGATCTGAACCAGATCTTTTAATGTCAAAAATCATAGCTATCAGAATGAATTATGATCCATTAAGAAAGCAAGATCAGCAGTCTCTAATATGTGTGTGTCCTATGAAGGAATGTCTGCTCACAGATTTCCTGGAGAATTGGTTGAGTTTTGCCCAGGAGTTCAGGACCTTGTTGGAGCTTGGTCAGTGTTAAATTGGTGGATCATTAATAAGTTAAAAAATCTTAGGGAGAAGATGTTAATAAGTAGCAGAATGAAGTCAGTTGTGTAGATAGCAGTGTCACTATTGAGTCTATGCCAGGACAGACTGATCTGGCCATCAGTTTATTCAGAACTTGAAATTCCTTGGAGTTAAGAACAAAGATGTGGGCATTTAGGTACAGAAAACACAGTGATCAGAAAGCTATGGGTGAGAGAACAGAAGGACTTTCTCAAGCTTAACAATCCTGTGAACAGATCATATAAAATGCTGCCTGCAAAAGCAGTAGCCAGATACCTTTGAAAACACAAATATTTAGGACTCTAACTTAGGGTCATTTAATTGGAGGTCAGCTATCCTTAGATCAAAGGATTCATAAATAAAAAAAAATCTGAGAAATTATTGAATGTTTTTATTCTCCCCGAATAGTCAAAATCACCATAGAATAATATTTAAAAGTGATCAGCATGGTGATATGAAAAGAGTGCTGGATTAGAAGTCAAAGGATTGGATCTAAATTCTGGCTGTTAATACCTACATTCCATCTCTCTAAGAATCAGTTTCCTCAGCTGTAAAAATGAATTGGATAGACTCAATAACTGTGAAGATTTCTTCTCTGTGCAAGCCTACAATCCAGTAAATCACAGGCTTCTTCCCAAGAGAAATCTTTGGAACTCTGCAGATAACACATACCCTCCCACAGCAATCAACAATTTAGTAAATTGCAGTGGCTCTTTACAACCACCAGGGGCTTCTACCTGAGTGACTATCGGAAATTGGCCGGTGTTTTTTTACCCTGTTCTTTTTGAAAATTCCCTATTCTTCCTTACAGAAGTAAATGAAGGGAATTATGTGTCCCTCATTATTTTCTGTTTTTCATTCCCATAATGTGGCATATTCTCTCAAATTGTATTAATGTATGACATTGGGCTAGAAAGAAGGTTTCTCTCTTCATAAAAGAACTACATTACCTTCAATACATTGGAATGAAAGACATGTTTAAAGGTATTCTTACTATGCACCATTCATTAGGCAATTTTTCTTTTTCTTTCCTTTTTAAAAAGTTTTTGTCTGAGCATCTAAGCTGGGCAAGTCAGAATGCTCTGACTTTTTATGGTTATGTATCATTGTTGTTAGAACTGAAATGCATTCCCAAAAGAGGTTCTCTCTGCTTATCACATTTGAGAGTTCAGTAATTCTCTCTCAGATGAAAATCTTGCTCCCCCTGCCAAGTTTGTCCCAGAAGGGAGTGTTTTACTCTGACATTATATAAACTCTCAAAATAGACATTGAAACTGAACTTCCAATTAGGTCTCTCCTTGTAATAGTGTTTCTTAGATGGTATTATAGAAAGTGCCAAGATCTCTCTTAGCACTAAATAAGAGTTTGCAGTAAGTAGATGGAACTCCAGTTTGTTCCTAATCAAGGCAACTACCTTTGTATTAATGAGTGGAAGGGATGTCAGGAATTGTAATTATAAATTAATCATCAGCATTTGTATTCACTGAGGTTCTCAAGATTCCTTCAATTGCAAAGTTAAAAGCAGTACCATCTATGATTTTATACTGACAAAAATCAGAAAGTGAATCTCAGAGAGAGTTTCTCAGAGAAATGTAATACAGGGGGCAAAAGAAATACTATTTTTTGAAAAGCATTTAATTTTATTTAGAAGTAGAAGGAATCTCAGATATCATATAGTCCAACTCCCTTATTTGACAGATGAGGCAACTGAGGTCCAAGAGAGTTAGGTGTAACTTCCTTATGGTCAAGTAGATAATAAATAATGAAGTTATAATTTGAACCCAGGATTTTTGACTTCTGACAATGCATGGATGGCCAAAGAGAGGGATGATAAGAAGATATGTATTTCTTGTGATCCTTAGTATATCAGAGAATGGTCCCCAAACTCATGTGAAGTTCAGGGACCTTGAAGAAACATAGGATAGTCAATCTAGTACCTAAAATAACTCTTAAAGGATCACCCAATTCCTTCCCAGCATCGGAATAGAATATTATGTAACTTTAGGTCTCTATCCTAAAATACTTTTCTATATCCATAAGAAATATAACATAATTGACAAGCATTTATTGTCAATGCTACAAAAGATCCTGGTGATACAAAGATGAAAGAATAGAAGGAGGGAGGGAAAAGAGAGAGAGAGAAAAGAGAGAGACAGAGAGACACACAGAGAGACACACAGAGAGAAAGAGTCATAGACACAGATACAGCCATAGAAAGAGAGGGAGGGAGGGAAAGAGGGAGAGAAAGAAACAAAGAGACAGACATCAGACAGAGAAAGACAGAGACAGCGAATGAGAACTTCCTGCCTTCAAATATCTCACTGAGCATCAGTATGAGGTTGGAGGAATCAATGGCTACAATATTTCTAATCCCTATTATTGAGTTGGAAGCTTTATTATAAAAATATTGGAAATGGCTAAGCCAATGTCCCTTCCAATAATATGATTCACATGCTTTGGGGATCATTCTTTTAATCTAAATCTAAATCAAATAATATTATTATCATTTAAAAAAACACAGAAAGGTTAAGGATTTTTGCCTCAGTCACAGACAGAAAGTGTCAGATACTTGAACTCACATCTTTGGACTCTGAATATAATGCTCATTATACTATATATCCTGCCTTTCATTCTGAATTCCTCTGTATAACTGTAAGAAAAATATCATAGATTCAGGAAGCACCATAGCCCCTAGTGATTTTCCTTTTTTGGGGAATGTAAATTTTTATTTTCCCCAGTTACACATAAAACAATATTTTTTTGGTTATACATGCACATTAATCTTTCTTACATATTTCCTTATGAATCATGTTGGGAGAGAAAAATCAGAACAAAAAGGAAAAATCATGAAAGAAAAAAAAAGAAAAATGGGGAAAAGTGAACATAACGTGTAAATTTATGTTCAGTTTCCATAGTTCTTTCTCTGGAAGTGGATGGCATCTTCCATCCAAAGTTTATTGAGATTGCCTTTTATCCCTGAACTACTGAGAAGAACCAAGCATTTCACAACTGATCATTGCATGATCTTGCTGTTACTGTGTACAATGTATTCCTGGTTCTGCTTGTTTGGCTCAGCATCAGTTCATGCACCTCTTTCCAAGTCTTTCTAAAATCAGTTTGTTCATTTTTATAGAACAAGAATGTTCTATTATTTTCATATATCATAATTTATTCAGTCAGTTCCCAATTCACAGGCATCTACTAATTTTCCAATCCTTTGTCACCATAAAAAGAGCTGCTACAAACATTTTTGCACAGTTGATCTCTTTTCCCCTCTTTTATGATTTATTTAGGATACAGACACAATAGTGGCAGTGCTGGGTCAAAGGGTTTGCACAGTTTTACGGCCTTTGGGCATAGTTCCAAATTGCTCTCCAGAATGTTTGGATCATTTCCCAACTCAACCAACAATGTATTAATGTTCCAATTTTCCCAGTCCTCTCCAATATTTATCATTACCTTTTCTTATAATCTTAGCCAATCTGTGAGGTGGTACTTCAGAGTTTTTTTTTTAATTTGCATTTCTCTAAAGAGTGATTTAGAGCATTTTTTCATATGACTATAGATAGCTTTAATTTCGTCATTTGAAAATTGTCTTTTCATATCCTTTGACCATTTATTAATTGAGGAATGACATATTCTTATAAATAAATGAGGTCTCTGTCAGAAATATTGACTATAAAATTTTCCCCCAGCTTTCTGCTTCCCTTCTGATTTTAGCTGTGTTTGTTTGTGGAAAAAAAAATTTTAATTTAATGTTATCAAAGTTGTTCATTTTGCATTTCATAATGTTCTTTAGTTCTTCTTTGGTCATAAATTCCCCTCTTCTCCAAAGATCTGATAGGCAAACTATCCTTGTTCTCCTAATGCACTTATAGTAGTTCAGTTATTTTTCTAAGAGTTCTTGCTAGATTAGAATGCTCCCGAGTAGGAACAAATACAGCAATGCTTTCTTTATCCTCAAAGGAGTCTTGGTGCAACTATCTAGATCCTATGTACATTTCAGATGTTTTCTGATGCAGGGTAAGCTCTTCCATTGTGCCTGAATATTGCAAATAAGGATGCTAGGATTTGAAACAGAACACATGAGTGAGGTATAAAAACAGAGAGTCTAGAGATTGTAGTAATTCTTTCTTACACAATTCCTTTTCTGTAAGCCTTGGTATTTCTCCAATTCCTAGGAGTAGAAGGGAGATTGATATCCCAGGAGAAAATTGACTATAAGGGTTTAGTGTTTTTACTAGGAACCTAAGTGGATTTTTCAAAGGTGAATGTGGTGTATACTTTTTAAATTAAAAAATGATAACTTTTGTTTGTACATCACATTTATTTTCCAATGCATTTCTCCCTCCGACCCACCCAACGTGTCATAATTATGGTACCAAGAATAAAGAAAGAAAAAAATAAGCAAACTTAATACATCAATAGATGTATTATACATGTATTATACATTCTACATGTAATGTATATACAGTATTCCACATACATAGTCTCCCACCTTTGAAAGAAGAAAGTACAGTCTCAGATATCTTCTTTGGGACAAGTGTGATAATCATCTTATATTGGTTTTTGTGTTTTCTTAGTTTGCTTACTTCACATTTCATTGGTTTATCTAAGTCTTCCCAAGCTTCCCCTTATTCTTCATATTAGGAAACATTATATTCATTATGAATTGAAAAAGAAAAGTCAAGAATGGAAGATGGAGAATTAAACATAAATAAAGATATATGAATGTCCAATTTAAACATATGTGCTTCTTTACTTTATTAGGCAAATACTAGAATCTTTCACAAAAGTCCTGCCAGACTTTCTGGTTTTAGACATATGGGCTGAGAGCTCTTTCCAAGATGATCCCATTTTGGGGATGATCTTCCTTTGCCATAAGTGGCTCTGCTTCTTTTCAAGTCCAAGGAGAATCATACCACCATGGCTTCCTCAAGATAAATTGACTGCTTGAAATCTCAGCACCATACAAATTTATTCATTCCTGATACTAAGCATCTTTTCAATTTCTTGAATTTTCTCTTTCCTCTAATTGAAGGTCTAGAGGATAGAGCAATGAACTCCTATTAAAGCTTTCCTTTATAGAGAACTCAAAAACTTCCAGAAAACTTTCTGTTATCTTTCATTAGATTGCAAGCTCCTTAAGGACAGGGCCTGTCTTTTTTTCTTCTTATTTGTATCCAAAACACAAAGCACAGTGCCTGTCACATAACAAGTGCTTAATAAATATTTATTGAATGTATTTAATGGAATTTTGAGATTGTTGACATGTTACATGTCTGCCATTTCAAGACTTGTCCATTTCAATTCAGACAAGATCAGCTTCAGGTTTGTAAACAAATGATAAATTATTTTGGTATTTGCTGCTCACTAAGTCTAAGTGCAAAGGGTCCAGGACAAAATATAACCTTACTGATGTCATTCTAAAAATGAAAGAATGTTGGACTTGGCATTGGAGGATAATAGGATTATTGATTTCTAGAACTGAAAAAAACTTTAGAAGCCATCTAGGACCAGCCTCTTCTTTTACAGGTGAAGCAAAATGTGGCCCAAAAAAGTTCAATAATTTTCCCTTAGTCTCAAAGAGAAAAAGTAGCCAAGTTCATATTCAAACTCATTGAATCAAGATCCATACTTTTTTTCATCCTCTTTTTAATTCTGGGTTCGAATCCTCCCTCTCCTTTTTGGTACAACATGGATAATGTTGAGAAATTCATTTAGTTCCCTGTGCCTCAGTCCCTTTCCTTATAAGATGAATAGGTTGGATTAGATAATTTCTCAGATTTCTTCTGCTTCTAAATCCATGATGCTTATATAAGAGTACTTTTAAAAAATTCAATTATTCAGTACAGGGTTTGCTTGCTTGTTTATTTTTTGTTGTTGTTTTATTTTGTTTTTGTTTTGTTTTGTTATTGTTGTTTTTTGATTAGTAATGGAAAATCCATAATTTTGAATCTTTCCTTTAGCAGACGTACTGCAAATACTTAATGCTGACATCGCTAAGGACTAAGATAAAATGTTCTAGAAGCAATCCATACATTTAAGTCAGAGTAAACTCCCACTAAGAACTCAAAATATTTAATGAATATTCTCCTAAATCCAGAAAAACAATTATAACCACAATATCATTTTTGAAACACACTGTACCCTCCTTGAACTACTTGAATAATTTTCTGGTTGGTCCTTTGCCTTTGAAATATGGTATTCCAGGACCTCCAACCTTTTATTGTAGAAGTTGCAAGGTCCTGGGTAATCCTTATTGTTACTCCTTGATATTTGCATTGTTTTTTTTCTGGCAGCTTACAGTATTTTTTCCTTGAGATTGAAGTTCTGGAGTTTTGCAACAATGTTCCTTGGTGTTTTCTTTGTAGAATCTCATTCTGAAGATGATTGTTGGATTCTTTCAATAAGTATTTCCCCCTCTGTTTCTAGAATATTTGGCAATTTTCCTTAATGATCTCTTGAAGAATGCTATCCAGGCTCTTTTTCTAGTCATGGCCTTCAGGTAAGCCAATACTTTTAAAATTGTCTCTTTTTTTCCCTAGATCTGTAAAATAATTTCTTGGGAGTTTGATTGGTATGGCACTAAAAAAGTAGATTAGTTTGGGTAGTATTGTCATTTTTATTATATTCACTCAGCCTACCCATGAGCACTTAATGTTTTTGCAACTGACTAGGTCTGATTTTATTTGTGTGGAAAGTGTTTTGTAGTTTAGTTCATATAGTTTCTGACTTTTCCTTGGCAGATAGATTCCCAAATATTTTATACTATCATCTGCTATTTGGAATGGAATTTCTTTTTGTATCTCTTGCTGCTGAACTTTGTTGGTAATATATAAAAATGCTGATGATTTATGTGGGTTTATTTTGAATCCTGCAACTTTGCCAAAGTTGTGAATTGTTTCTAGTAGTTTTTTAGTTGAGTCTCTAAGGTTCTCTAAATATACCATCATGTCATCTGCAAAGAGTGATAATTTCGTTTCTTCATTACCTACTCTAATTCCTTTTATCTCTTTTTCTTCTCTTATTGCAAAAGCTCACATTTCTAATACAATATTAAATAGTAATGGTGACAGTGGGCAGCCTTGTTTCACTCCTGATCTTATTGGGAATGGTTCTAGTTTTTTAAGGGTTTTTAATAGGAATGGGTGTTGGATTTTATCAAATGCTTTTTCCGCATTTATTGAGATAATCATATGTTTTATGTTGGTTTGGTTATTAATATAATCGATTATGCTGATAGTTTTCCTAATATTGAACCTGCCCTGCATCCCTGGTATAAATCATACTTGGTCATAGTGTACTATCCTGGGGATGACTTTCTGTAATCTCATTGCTAATATTTTATTTAAGATTTTTGCGTCAATATTCATTAGGGAAATTGGTCTATAGTTTTCTTTCTCTGTTTTCACCCTACCTGGTTTAGCTATCAGCACCATATCACTATCATAGAAGAAATTTGGTGGTATACCTTTCGTCCCTATTTTTTCAAATAGTTTGTATAGTATTGGAATTAATTGTTCTTTGAATGTTTGGTAGAATTCACATGTAAATTCATCTGGCCCTGGAGATTTCTTCTTAGGGAGTTGGTTAATAGCTTGTTCTATTTCTTTTTCTAATATGGGGCTATTTAAATAATTTATTTCCTCTTCTGTTAACCTGGGCAATCTATATTTTTGTAGATATTCCTCCATTTCATTTAGATTATCAAACTTACTGGCATAAAGTTGGGCAAAGTAACTCCTAATTATTACTCTAATTTCCTCTTCATTGGAGGAAAGTTCTCCCTTATCATTCTTGAGACTAACAATTTGATTTTCCTCTTTCCTTTTTCTTATCAAATTAACTAAAGGCTTATCTATTTTGTTGGTTTTTTTGTAAAACCAATTCTTAGTTTTATTTATTAAATCAATAGTTTTCTTATTTTCAATTTTATTAATTTCCCCTTTTATTTTTAGAATTTCCAATTTGGTAATTAATTGAGGGTTTTTAATTTGTTCTTTTTCAAGTTTTTTTTAATAATAAGCCCAATTCATTGATCTTCTCTTTCTCTGTTTTATGCAAGTAAGCATCTAGAGATCAAAAATTGCCCCTTATAAGCGCTTTGGCCGTATCCCACAAATTTTGGTATGTTGTCTCATTATTGTCATTCTCCTGGATGAAATTACTGATTGTGTCTATGATTTGTTCTTTCACCCATTCATTCTTCAGGATTAGATTATTTAATTTCCAATTAACTTTTGGTCTATTTTCTCCTGACCTTATATTGCATGTGATTTTTATTGCATCATGATCTAAAAAACATGCATTTACTATTTCTGCCTTTCTTCATTTGATTTTGAGGTTTTTATGCCCTAATACATGGTCAATTTTTGTATAAGTTCCATGGACCGCTGAGAAAAAAGTAAACTCCCTACTCTCTCCATTCAATTTTCTCCAAAGATCTATGATACCTAATTTTTCTAACAATTGGTTTACCTCCCTAGTTTCTTTCTTGTTTATTTTGTGGTTTGATTTATCTAATTCTGAGAGAGCAAGGTTGAGATCCCTTGGCTGTCTATTTCTTCCTGCATCTCTCTTAATTTCTCCCCCAGGAATTTGGATGCTATTGCACTTGGTGCATATATATTTAGTATTGATATTGCTACATTATCTATGGTACCCTTTAATAAAATAGAGTTTCCTTCCTTATCTCTTTCGATTAGATCTACCTTGGCTTTTACTTGATCTGAGATAAGGATTGCTACCCCTGCTTTTTTTTGTTCACCTGAAGCATAATAGGTTCTGCTCCAGCCTTTTACCTTCATCCTACATGTGTCACTATGTTTTAGATGTGTTTCTTGTAGACAACATATTGTGGGATTCTGGTTTTTAATCCAGTCTGATATCCACTTCTGCTTTATGGGAGACTTCATCCCATTCACATTCACAGTTAGAATAACTAATTCTTTATTTCCTGCCATCTTATTTACCCAAGTTATGTTTTTCCCTTTCCTTTCCCCTTTCTCCTTTCCCCCTTCCTCAGTATTTTGCTTTTGATGATCCCCTCCCCCAAAGAATCCTCCACCCTTTAGATCCTCTCCCCCTTTTTTTACTCCTTTCCCCTGATTCTTCTATTTTTCCTTCTATTAGTTTATCCCTTTCTTTTTCTCCTTTCCCTCCCACTTCCCTCTAGCACCGGACAAGTTTCTTTGTGAAATCAAGTGTCTGATATATACTTTTAGAGCACAATCTGATGAGAGTAAGATTTACACAATGCTCATCTCCCTCCCTTCTTTCTCTCAATTATATTAGGTTTTCTTTGCCTCTTCATGAGATTTTACCTTATTTTTACCTCCTTTTTTAAAAAAAATCTTATTTTACCACATTTTCCCTCTTTCTCCCAGTATGATAGCCTTCCCCCCTCTAGTTTTCTTTTTCATATTATCGAAGTAATATCTAATTATACCCCCAATCTATAAGTATCCCCTTAGTAGAAATAAAGTTCTCAAGAGTCCTTTCCTTTTTACCTTTTTTTTAATGCTTCTCTTTAGTTCTGTGTTTGGAGGTCGAATTTTTTGTTCAGACCTGGTCTTTTCATTAGAAATAGGTGAAATTCACCTATATCGTTAAATGACCACCTTCTTCCCTGGAAGATAATGCTCATTCTAGCTGGATAAGTTATTCTTGGCTGTAATCCAAGTTCCTTTGCCTTTTGGAATATCTGGTTCCAGGCTCTCCGATCCTTCAATGTAGAGGCTGACAGATGGTGTGTGATTCTAATTATAGATCCTCGGTATTTGAATTGTTTCTTTCTAGCTGCTAGCAGAATCTTTTCCTTGGTGCGATAGTCCTGAAATTTAGCCACGATATTCCTTGGGGTTTTAATTTTGGGGTCTCTTTCAGGAGGTGATCTGTGAATTCGTTCAATGGTGATTTTGCCTTCTGATTCTACAACCTCAGGGCAGTTTTCTTTTAGGATTTCCTGGAAGATAGTGTTTAGATTCTTTTTTTCATCATGGCTTTCAGGAAGTCTAATAATCCTTAGATTGTCTCTCCTAGATCTATTTTCCAAGTCAGTTGTTTTTCCTAGGAGATATTTCATATTTTCTTCTACTTTTTCTTTTTTTTATTTTTGTTTGACTGATTCTTGAAGTCTTATTGAGTCATTCACTTGCATTTGTCAATTCTTATTTTTGAAGTGTTATTTTCTTCAGTTACCTTTTTTAGCTCTTTTTGTAACTGGCCAATTTGATCACTGCACTTTTTTCACTTCACTAATTTCATTTTTTCAGTGCATTATTGTCTCTTTCCAATTCACCAATTTTGGATTTCAATAAATCGGTGTCTTTTTCATATCTCTTTTGCAGGGTATTACATCCTTCTTTTAGGGCATTAAATCCTTCTTGCACTGAACTCAGTTTATTTTCCCTTTTATCATCCAGCTCTTTTTTGAGATTCTTTATGCAATCTTCCAGAAAGGCTTTTGGAATAGGGGACCAGGTTATATCTCCCTTGATGACTTCCTCTGGATTTACTTTGTTTATAGGTACCTCAGGATCTGGGGTCTGCCTTTCTTTCTCTCCATAAAAGGTGTCTATGGTAAGAACTCTCTTCTGCTTCTTACTCATTTTTTATTTATTTATTCATTTATTTTTAAAGCTTGGGGTCTGTGCAAAGCAGAGAAGCAGTGGCTAGCTGTGGTAGTTTGCCCTGGGGCAATTCCGGTAATTAACTTCTGGTGTTGGCCGGTTGGGGTAGGAACATGTGTTTGCAATGGGTTACAAATTGCCTTTTACAAAAGGCAGATATGCCAGAGTACCTGCCTGCAATCAGGGCAGAGTGTCCCGAGTGCCTCAGAAACTCTCACCAGCTGTTTTGAGTTCCTGCCATGCTGAGCCCCGCCCAGTTTCCTATCTCTCCCTGATGCAGGGCAAACTGCTCACTCCCACTGCTTGCCCCCTCTGCCTGACTGAAACAGACCTTTATGGAATTCTTCAAAGGAAACTTCAGCAAGCAGAATTTCTTAGTCCAAATATTTCTGGGATTCGTTGACTTGAAGATCAGTTCAGAGGCTTATTTTACCGTTGACTTGAGAGAAGGTCAGAGGACACAGAGAGTTGCTCACTCCACCATCTTGGCTCCTACAAATATATCTCCAGTCAAATTTTCATCCAATATTTTAATACACAGGTCCAGTACAAATTAGAAGTTAATGCCACCATTCCCCAACAATCTCTCTGTCTCCCTTCACAGAGAAGTTATCTAATCTAGCCATTGCATACATCAGGTTTGTGTGTGCCAATGGAAAAATTCTATTCCCCAATTCCAACTCCCCATATTGCTTTGTAGCTATAGCAATTATCTTTCAGGATTGTCATTCTGTTTTAAGGGACAGTTAAAGCCTCATCTCCCTCCTTTAATTTTAGGTGAGACAAAATGAGTCTCACAGGATGTATAGGCATGAATGAGTACCAATATAGATAAGAGGCATCTTCTTTAATCTCACCTAACTTCTAAACCTCCCTGTTACTATGGAGGGGATCACCATCCTTACTCACTTAAAAATATTAGAATAAGTGACTTCTCTTCCTTCCTCTCTTCCTCCTCTTTCTCTTTATCTCTTCACTTTTTTTTTCAAAACTCACCTTACTTTTTCACAGTTCCCAATTACTGTGAAGAGCATTCCAAAAGATGTGAAGGAAAAATGTAAAACCAAAAAAAAAATCATGAAAATGGTAAAGAAAAAATGATCTAGCATTCACTTCCTGTAAGAAATCTCAAATTGAAAATGATAAGGAATAGCATAGCCATAATCTATATATTCCTGGTGAAAGTAAGACACTGAAGTCAGACAAAAAGAATCCATATGTCAAGGAAAGAAAATCAGAATCATAGTAAACTACTCTGCAATGACTTAAAAGACAAAAATCTTAGACTTTGGTATTGCAAAAGAAAAAAAAAGGATTACAAACAAAAATAATTTTTCCTGAAAAAGATTAAAAAATTTCCAAGCCTTTCTGAGTAAAAGATAAAAGCTGAGGAGAATTTTAAAATGAGAATGTAATAGATAAGAGAAACCTAGAAAGGCAAATATATTTGAGCAACATGATTAAATAATGATGAACTACTTAAGGCTGGAGAAATATATGAATTTTCAGAATTTTAAGGGTCATAGAGAGAGCAAAAAAAAATCAGGCCTTGAAGGACGTGATCTTGCTCTGTTTTTTTAACAGAGGAAAGAAAAGAGAGAGGAAAAAGAATAAAGAAAGAATGAGGGGGAGAGGGGAATGGGACTACCAATATTGGATAATTGAGGTAAGGAAAAAATTCAAATATGAAAGAGAGGGTGGAAGAAATTGACTTTTCATGAACCTTACTATTGTCTGAACTAGACAAAGGAGGGATGACCATAAAAACACAAAGAGTTTGGTATAATTATATAGTAAATTCAGTAGAAAGGCAGTTGGGAAAGGGGGAAGAAGAGAGGAGCCTAAAAATACATAAAATAATGCTGAGATACTTTTGACTGAAATGGAGCTTTAATATCAACACTATTCCTTACTACTGTTCCTGGACTTCTCTGTTCCCTCTATTTGTTTGGGAGACTCTGAAACTTGAATCATGGTGTTTGGGTGGGAAATTACCACTTTTTTGTGATTTGCTAATATTCAAAATACATCTTAACTTCAGAAGATAGATTAATAAACAGGATTAAAAGAAGAGAAATAACAGTGTAATAACCAATAATTGGTGTGCACACTGGATTAAGGAAAGGGGGCCCATATCATTTCACTTATTAATTACTAATGTGAATAACATTCTTTTAAAAAGCATCTTTGAGAAGAGAAAGTGTACAGAGTAGCAAAGAATAAAAATATATTATATGATGGAGAGGGAAGCAAATTTGATGAACACAATCATGAATGGTAACGGAATGAATTTTTTTTTTAAAAAGGAAAGTATAAAAATAGATTGGAAAATATAATCCAACAATATGTTGTTTAAAAGAAACACACTTTAAATACAATGCCTCCTACATTGCCAATTTGGGGGAATAAAGCATAATTCATTACGCTTAGGTGGATTTTATAAAAATAATCTTAGACAATGAAAACACAAATAGGCATTAGTAAAACAGATAAGCTTTGAAAAAAATTAGATAATGAAATAATACAAATAATTTATATATATGTATATATAGGTATTAAGTAGAATATTATCTACATATTTAAAGGGAAGACATAAATAACATAAATAGAAAGAAACCTCAATATGCCCCTTTTCAAACTTAGACAAATCCAACAAAAAAGTAAAGAAGAACAAAAATATGGAACTGAATAGTATATTAAAAACATTACATTTCATAAAGCTCTAGCAATTACTGGATGCACTTGAAGGGAATATACATATTTTTCAGCAATGTGTTTTATAAGTGAAACCATATTTCAGAGCATTAAAAAATTTATAAGCCACTAGTGCAGTGAAGAAATATTAGATTCTTCATTTACTGACCATAACACAATGAAAATTAAACTTTAAATTTTAAACCTAGAGACTAAAATATCATTTTTAAAATATGTGGGTCAAAACCATTATAGGAGAAATAATTTAATCAAAGAAAATATTATCTTTAAAACAATATAGTCAGGGATGGAGCCAAGATGGCAAACTGCAGACAGTGTTCTCTGTAAGCTCCTGAGATCTTCCCTCAGACCCAGACAAATTGAGCCTCCGAACTGGTTTTGGAAGGAGAGCTCCACCAAACACTTGGACTACAACAAACCTCTATCAACAATCTACTCTGAAAAAACTCTGGAGAAGGTCAGCCTCAGGGGATCGGCCACTGGCGTCCTCGGAGTAAATAGACTATTCCTTAAAATGATTAGTAGTATCTATTTAAAACATTCAGCAAGAATCATATGTAATGAAGTCAAACTAGAACCATTCCCAACAAGATCAGGAGTGAAACAAGGCTGCCCACTGTCACCATTATTATTTAATATTGTCTTAGAAATGTTAGCTTTTGCAGTAATTAGAGTAGGTAATGAGGAAAACAAATTATCACTCTTTGAAGATGACATGATGATATACTTAGAGAACCCTAAAGACTCAACTAAAAAACTACTAGAAACTATTCACAACTTTAGCAAAGTTGCAGGATACAAAATAAATCCACATAA
>JAJPUD010017286.1:3011-31675 GCA_023553655.1 Myrmecobius fasciatus | reverse complement strand
GGTAAAGTGGGCTCTGAAGTAATCAAGATATAGCCTTGTTTTCATACTTCATAGATAAAAGACCCAGAACTGGAAGGGGCCACTGAGGTTCTAAGTTCTAAGTTCAACTGCAAAGAGGTAATCACACAAGTGGAGAAAGGTAGAGTAGGAATCTGAACTCAGATCCTGGGACTCTGACTTCGGTACCTTCCCATTGTATTCATTAGTCATATAAACAATAAACCAATAGCCGACTTTTAATATCTCATTCCACTTGTGGCAATTTAAACAAAAATGTATCACTACAGAACCCGATTTCTGAATCTTTTTTGTATTAAAATGCAGGGGAAATCTCACAACCCCATGAAAATTGCTGGGGGTGTGAACAATAGTTCTCATTGACTTTAATGCATGAGAAAAGGAAACTGAGAGCATCTGGGGACAATAAATACCATTTTATTTTTATTTTCAAGGTTATAAATTTTAATTTTGGGACATTTAAGTTTGTATACACTATGTTCTTTCAAGTAAGTCTTTCCAAATCTCTGCTTACATAAGCAGTTGAGAACTGGAATAGCTCAGGACTAGTTATGCAATGTTGTCTAGTAACCAGGATATCCTGTTGCCACAACAGCCACAACAACCACTGAAATATTCTCTTTGTATTTGTAAGTTTGCTTTGTCTACATATCTATTTTGTCAATAAATTAGTATTTTTCAGCTAGTGCACAGCTTTGGAAAACTTCCCCAGAAGCAAGGAATCTTCCTTTTCGATAATGGGGAAAAGGCAAACCTTGCTAATAATGAAACCATCGGTATATTTCTGATAGCTGAAAATCTAAATCATAGCCAATGGTGAAGAGAATGGTTTTAAATGACTTTTCCAAGTACAGGGAAAAAGAAACAAGTTTTTGAGGATATTGAGGAGTTTTGCAGGATATCTATAAAATCTTTTGCATTCTCAAAGAGTACAAATTCTCTCTTTATCTTCTTTGAGATTCCCCACTGAGCCAAATGCTGCTTGCAGCCATGATTTAAATAGTATGTTGGCCAGAAAAAAATGAATCCAGCTACAGAAAATGAACCAAGCAGCATTATACCCAACTCTCCTGTTAGAGAATGATAGAAAGGGCTCCCAAAAAGTTGCTTCCAAGCACATGTTCCCTGGTTTCCTTGTAGGTCTGGACAGACTAGGTATGAACTTGGCTTAGAAAAGAGCTCAGGCACTCAGGTGCAATCTAGTTTGTTAATATTTTTATTTCTATGGTGGCTTATCTCTAGCAATTTATCAATGAAGAAATATTATGGGGTAGGACTTCTCCCTGCAACTTGCCCCATATTCTCCTTCCTTTGGTTCTTTTACCCAGGCCTTTGCTCCATGAATTCATCCAGGGCTAAATCCAGTTGTCTCTACCTATATCTTACCACTGGACTTAGATGGTTCTGGAGAAAAGAATGAGGCTGGTGAACTTGCACAGCCATCCCTCACTTCAATCCAATTCACTTGCATGTCAAGGTATCACCTCCCTGATGTTATGGTCCTCTTTGAGAACAAGGACAAAAAACAATTTAATCCACTAGGGGATACAGAGATTTCCCCCCCCCTCCTTTCTTTCAACCCACAGCACTTATGGGCTGTACCATTCATTTGGCAATTACTGGCTAAAAGGTCACTGTTTTGCCTTTTCTTATATATTATTAAATTTCACGCATTTGTTTTAAACAAAACTCCTTAAAAGACACTTATGGCACGTTAGTAGGCCTTGAAGTACCTGATCAATGATTGACAAAACTGATTTGAGATCCAAGATTTAAAGTTAAAACTTAAAATAACTAGCCTGCTTAAAACAATCATTTGTCCTGAAATAACCATTTTTACTTGTTATAAAATATATGCAGAGAGGCAGTGTTGCATAGTATGTAACAAAACTTCTTAAACTGTGGGTCGTGACTCCATTTGGGGTCATGTAGCTGAATGTGGGGGTCATGAAATGATGATTTATTATTAGTAAATGATCTGTATATCTATTTTATATCCATCCGAGGGTCTTGGGGAAAAAAGGGTTGTGAACAGAAAGTTTTAAAAGCCCAGATATATAATAAGTTTTCTGAAAAGAGTACTCAAAGTTTCAACATGTACAATTCTCCTCCACTGCTATAAAAATCATGAGTTTAATTTTGCTAAGTAATAAGGCAAATACTGGGAAACTTGTTAATAAATTAAGATTTAGCAATATATTTGGCCTATAAAGGAAAATTAATAAGTTGCATCATTTATGACTCCTGAGGATTTTAAAATCATGTTAATATTCAATATAAAAAAGAAAATAATTTTGTATTTAAACTAGAACAGTAGTATTAATCAAGCCAAAATTTACCTCAATGATTTTGTTTTAATGAAAGATGCCACATGTTACACAAACTATGTTAGTGGTATGTCAAATATCTTGGCTTAGCTTTGATTATATGACTTTGCAACTAAGGGACAAAATAAATAAATACTAGAACATTTTAAATACATGAAGCTGAACTTTAAATGAGTGTTAGTTATCAGTACATCATCCCCTGGGTATATTATCAGGATAGAGATTCAGGAATTTGGGAAAGAATACATTTTCAAACTAGGATGACTGGTTTATTCCATATTCTCACTCAGAGATTTTATAAAATGTGAGGCTGACAAAATTATAATCAAATGAGTAATTAGCTTCTTTCTTGTGTCTACACTCTTTATTACAGTTTCCCTAACTAAGGTTAAGGGTCTGGTCCAGTTCAATTTTTTTATCAATGACTTGCATCAGGGCATAGATGGCATGCTTATACAATTTGCAGATGTCAAAAAATGAGGTAGAATGGATCATGAAGAGATAGGAAAATGGAATTGGAATCAAAACAATCCTAACAGGTGGAAATAATGGACTGAATTTAAAAGATGAAATTTAAAAGCAATTTTTTTACATTCCAAACTTAACTTAAATTTAAAAAAAAAAGGTAACTGGACAAGGGCAGGATGGAAAAAATATGGCTAGACTTGGCAATGAGAAGCATCTGGTGCTTCTGGTGAAATTCAAAAATGAAGTCTGTACCAACAAGAAGCACAGATCTGAAGTGGAATGGACCTCAGCAGGCACTCTGTCCCAGCTATGCCAAAGAAGACTCCCCCTCTCCCCTCGTTAAGGAATTTCTTCCTCAAACAATCCTACATTTACCTCTTTGCAATATCTACTCATTGTCCTGGTTCTGCCTTCTGGAGTCAAAAAGAACAAGTCAGATACCTTTCCCATGGAACTATCTGAACTTCAGGGTAAGAGTTGATATTTCTCCTTCTCAATTCTATCTGACTCCAATCATACTCATGCTCTAGACTGTCAGGAGCTTTGTGGATAATGACTGTCTCGTAGACTATCCATCCTGGCTTCAGGCCATCTGTGCCTGTATCTGAATCACTGATTAAAAAAAATATCATGCAGCACAAGGCCACACACAGATCACTAAGGCACTCCTCTGGAGACCTTGATAATGTCAAACTGATAAGGACCAGGTAATGACTTTCTGGAATCCAACTGTTCAACTAGCCTTGAATCCATTTGGGTTACCCTCTAGTCTACATTTCTTCATCTTTTCCACAAGAATGGTGTGAGACATTTCATTAAATGTTTTACTGAAATCTAGTTGGATCTACTCATCTAATAACCTTGTCAAAGAAAAAAAGAAAGATAAAAAGAAGGAAAGAAGTTCAATCTGGCACACTCTGCTAGATGTTTGGAATCATAGCTTCCTTTTCTAGATGTTACTAACCATTTCTTTAAATATCTATTTTAGAATTTTCTCAGGAATCCAAAGCCAACTCATTGGCTCAACATTTGCAGATGGTTCTCTTACTGTTCTGAAAATCAGAACTTCTCTAAGCCTTTAAAATCTCTCTCAGTTCTATGTTCTTTCAAACATCCTTCAGCAATCACACTCATCAATCAGTTCTTCTACTCCTCAACCAAGAAGTTCATCTTGCTCAGGTGATCTGGGATCATCAAGAGAAGTTAGGTACTCTTTTAGCATCTTCTGAGTAACCCCCATGTGCCATGCTTGTCTTGTTTCCCAAGCAACAATCAGTCAGTAAACACTTAAGAATCCACCATGTGCCAGACACTGTGCTAAGTGCTGGAAATACAAAAAGTGGCAAAAGGTAGATCCTGCCCTCACAGACTTATAATCTAATGAAGCAACCTGGGACATGATAGGTAAAAAGCTAATGTGTTAAATTTCTTTTGTCTGGACCTGAAATTTCATCATTATTATTTACATTAATAATAGAAGCACCAAGTCCAAAATGATTGAGATTACTGGCTCAGTATATAATTGGCCAGGACAGATTACTTCTGGAATACAGAAGGTCCCAGAAATCTTAATGCAGCATAAGCTTTGATAACTTCAGAAGCATGAATCCCCCAAAATTCATTTGAAAGGTTCATCAAATAATTTTTAAAATATCAATTATTAAAATTCAATGTAATTATGATATGTTGATTTTTGGACTTTGTTGCTGAATATGTCTGAATGAATTGCACTTTCAATCTTAAGATCATCTAAAGAACAAAATTTTACTGCATAAAGAACAGTTTTGATATGAGCCTCTGCAAGAACAACACATCAAGGTGGCAGAGTAAGATGTTCTCTTTTGATTCAGAAATTATCAGATCCTTAATGAATAATGACAAAGTACCCTGTCTCACTAAGGTTAGAATGAAAAATTAATTATTTAGAATTTTAAAAATTAAATAAGTATATAAGACATTGAAAGAATCATCCTTTTGAAAGTGCTTGAATTGCCCAGGGATGGATTACCACCCAAGTAGGTGGAATGCCTCTGGACAGAGGGCAGATGATGGGCATCTTGGAGTGACTGCGGCAGAGAGAACTGTGGCCAACCAGCTGGTATCTGAGCAGCTAGGCTGGCCCTGCCACATAGGGCTCAGCAGCTAGGTTCTAGGACAACTTTGCAGAGTTCTTTTCCTTTTGATCTTGGCAACCCTGGTTCAGAGGATCATGGATTTGGAGTTGGAAGGAAACCAAGGCTTTTTCCAACCCAATGGGTTCAATTGACAGATGAGGAAACTGGTATCCAAAGAGATTACACAACTTGCCTGTGTTCTTCCTACACAGCTAGTAAGCGACAGGAGCAGCATTTGAACCTGTTTGCCTCAGTTTCCTCATCTGTAAAATGAACTGGATAAGGAAACGGCAAATCAGTCCAGTATCTTTGCTAAGAAAACCTCAAATGGGTTCATAAAGAGTCAAACATGACTGAAAAAATGGCTGAAAAACAAATTCTTCCTAAGATTTTTCTCTACACTAAAAATTTCCAGGTTCTTTAGTCAAATCCTCACCAAACAAACAGAAAACCCTTTATACTATGAGCCAAGCTAATACTATACTATTTGAGATGCCAGGAATTCAAAGATGAAAATGAAAATGTCCCTGCCCTCAAGGAGCTGACATTCTACTGGAGACAGACAATATATTCCTATATTAGCATTAATAATTAGCATGGAGGAAGGGAAGGCACAAGGTAGCTGGAAGGATGGGAGAAGGCTGTAGAACTTAGTTATAAAGGGAAAAAAGGGGCTAAAAGAGACGGAGATGTGGTGCATTCCAGACACAGGGGACAGCTGGGGTCAGGGCAGAGGAGATGGATGGAGAGTTGTATGTGAGAACAGCAAGAAGTGAGATGTGGCTTGGCGAGAGCCTGGAGTGTAGGAAGAAAGGAAATATACAAGGAGACTTGACAGGCAGGATGAAGCTAGCCAGGCTAGGAAGGGCTAGTGGAGGCAAAAAGGGAGTTACTGGAGTTTACTGAAGAGGACAGTGACATGGTCAGAGCTACAATTTAGGTAAATCACTTCAGTAGCTGACTGTTCTTTTCCCAGATCTAGTGAGATACCAAGCACTGTTATTTCCACTTTCTTTTTCAAATAACATATGGGTATACTTAAAGAGAGAGAAAAATTGTCATTAATTGTAGTTTAATCTAAGACCAGTCCGGAAATAACATCAAATCAGGTGATCAAAGAGGAAATTCAGGAAAACTGTTTCTTAACCACTGTAACAAAGAAGAGACAGACATGATCTTATCCTATAAAGAAGTCTAACCAATTAAGATCTGACAGTAAATCCTTTTAAAAATCCTACTATATTTCTCAGAAAACCCTTTCCCCTACAAAAAGTCACATAAACATTGCCCTTTTTGACCTCCTACATTTCCCTGTATAATTAGGTTACAGTCACATGCAAACTTAACACTAAAAAACGCCAAAGCATAAATAACTTCCCTTTACAATAGGTGGTAGTGGTGGTGCTGGGGGAGGGGGAGAGAGGAGAGAATAGCTTGTTGGAGGAAGGGAAAAAGGGAAAGCTGCCCTTAAAAAAAAACAGAGTTAAATTTTTAAAAGTACTGATTAACAGAGTAATGGGTGGCTTACTAGTTTCAAGTAATTTCATTTAATTTTTCAAACCAATTCTTAAAGAATTCATGCACATGCTGAATGTTTAAAGTTAAAGCAGCTTAGAAAATAAATACTGAAACTTTACAGGGACCTAAATTATTTTTAAATGAGGTTTCATACCTCCAGGAAGAGAGTAAATCATAAAATAAACGAAATCAGCATTCTTTACTTGTTACCTAAGGGCAAATAGCTATTTATAAGATTGCAGTACATAATTTACCCATATAAGTCTTAATTATGAATGCATGATCTAGGCTCAATCCAAAACCAATTTATAGTTTTTTTGGACCTAATGTTGATCAAATAATTTGACCCAGTGGTGGGTGCGCCTGTTTAGAACTTCCTAATTGCTTCCTGCCCACACTATGGATATTCAGCATTTTTCACTGGGCAGTATATTTGTAACTTTGCTCTGGGAAGCACAGTTCAGCCCATCTGGACGCTGTTCTATGAGGAGCAAGAGAAGGACTAGATGGGAATCCCTGTTCTGTCACTTACTTTATATGTAAAATTTTTTTTATTAAAGCTTTTTATTTACAAAACATATGCATGGGTAATTTTTCATCAATGACCCTTGCAAAACCTTCTGTTCCAAATCTTCCCCTCCTTCCCCCTATCCCTTCCTAGATAGCAGGTAGTCCAATACATGTTAAATATGTTAAAATATATATGAAATCCAATATATGTATACATATTTAAACAGTTATCTTGGTGCACAAGAAAAATCGGATCAAGAAGGAAAGAAAAAACCTGAGAAAGAAAGCAAAATGCAAGCAAACAATAACAGAAAGAGTGAAAATGTTATGGTCTACACTCAGTTCCTACAGTTCTCACTCTGGGTATAGATAGCTCTCTTCTTCACTTCAAGTGTAAATTTAAGCAAGTCACTTAAACTCTCTGAAAATGGGAACCATGATCCTCGAGCTACTTACCTCACAGTGTTGGTCTGAGAATACAAGGAGATGATATCTACAAAATATTTTGACGTCATAAAAGGCTCTATCGATAAAGAGCATGTTTTTATTTTATGACATCTTCTAGAGAGAAATCTATTATTACCCAACCCAGCTTAAGTTAAGTGATCATTTCAATACAGCAAGCATTTTTAAAAGACCTACTAAGGCCTCTACTACAAGCTCCCCTGGCTTTGGTGGGTGATTCCTTGTGGAGCCCATATCACCATACCACTTCCTCCAATGACTCTGATTTCCCCCTTCTCTCCCCACCAGTGCAGTCCTCTCTGGTTAGAATCTACATTTCTTGAAGCAGGGACTGTCTTGTTTGCTTTTATATGCATCCTCAGTGCATAGCCAGGGCTTGCACAAAGCCAGGTTATTAATCAATGCTCTACACTGCTTTCTCTGTCTGTCTCTCTCATACACAAGGCACAGAGCATACAAAGGCAGGCATAAAAGGATCTTATACACTTCTGAGAGATTCAGCTACCTAACTGCTAACAGCAAACCCCTATCTCTGCCCTATATGGACAATAAAGAACATCTGCCCCTTAGGCTGTTTTGTCCATCTGGATTTTTTATGCTATTACACTTGATTATTGAAAAGCCCCATTTCAAAGCAGCACATCTCAGCTTTTAGTTCAAGAGCCTTTGGTTGTCTTTGTGCATCCTCTAGGCCAGGGGAATATTACATTCGTTTGTTTTTTATGTCTAAAGACCATTTTAATGGAGGGAAGGGGACTGATTATGTCTCCTACATGCATCTATCTGCCACTAAAAAATGCTCTATAGGGGATAGAGGAGAAATGCCTCCTTAGAATTAATGATAGGGACAAAATTGCTCTCAAAGATGCTAATAACATGTCTCCTCTCTTTTAAATATCATAAATTACTAACTCAATCAGTCAGTAAACACTGATTACATACCTATTATGTACCGAGCACTGTGCTAAATGCTGGGGATACAAAGAAAGGCAAAAGACAGTCCCTGTCCCCAAGGGCAGTCTTATGAGCACTGGCTCTAGCATGTTCTGTGTGTCTCTGGACAAGTCCCTATTTCCTCATCTTTCAAATGCCCAAACTGCTTCCTTCAAAGTTTTGTTGAGGGGGAAGTACTTAATCATAATCATAATGCTCTTTGTCAAATGCTGAGAGGGCTCAGACCACACGACCACCTTCAGTGCCCTTGTTATCCTGAGATTCTAGACTCCGGGAATCATTTCTCTAGTCTAGATGGTGCACAAAATAAAGGAGATGGAATGGAATGTCCAGCTGGGTAGCTGGCTGCTGTCAAGGACTTCTTCTAATGGAACCCCTTAAGTACTATGAGAACTAAGCTCCCTTGTGCCGCCTCTTCATAAACCCGATTTGAGCTAATGGACCTGTTTCATCCCAAAGTCCTTCCAGCTGACAACAGTCTTAATGAGTATCTCTGCAGGAAAGCAGAGAAGGGAATAAACATTTATTAGGACCTATTATGTGCCAGGGAACCATGCAAGGCATTTTACAAATACCACCTCATTTGATCCTGTGAGGTAGGTGTTAATATCGATTCTCCATTTTACAGTAGAGGAAAGTGAGGCAGAAGTTAAGTGACTTGCCTGGGATAGTGAATCTAATGTCTGGGGCCAGATTTGTGCTCAGCTTTTTTGACTCCAGGCTTGGCATCCTGTCCATTGAGACATCTAGCTGTCCACCGTTCATTTGGCAATGTCTACACTTGTCATGTCAGACATGAATTAATAACTTAGAACAATTAATATTTTTTTAAAAAGGCATTACCTTATAGGCATATGATCAAAGCTGACACCCATCGATGAGGACCTGCTCTGCATTAGCAAAGGCTTAGAAGCCTCAGTGGTCTAAGCAGGGTTAATTTTATCCTGTGAGGATTAAATGGATCTAAAATCCATAAGGTTTAGAAAACAAATAAATAAACCATTACTGAGGAGGAAGTGAGCATTGGGGGTCTGGGTACTGGTATTCTGAGTTAAATAGCAAGTGAGGGGAATGCAGCTGGGTTTTGGGCCCATCATCATTACATAGACCCGCAGCCCTGGAAGGAAGGATGGCCCAAGAGTGAGGCTGGTAGCTTGGAGAGAAGCCGACTCACAAAGAAAGCCATCTGTTAGGTGGCAGCTGCTGGTCAGCCACCTCAGTGGTTCCTTAATAGATAATGATGAGACCCATGACTAGGGCTTCAAGGTTAACAGAGTTGGGCCTTTGGCAACAACATTTAGCTAACATGCCTCCCTCTTGTGGTCATTAAAAATAAGCTTTCCTAACACAAAATTTCTCGTCTAAAATGTGAGAGGTCATAGCCTACCTGTTACTTGCTTTCATAAAATAGAAATTCATTTATTTCTTTTAAATCAGGGTTTTCATGTATACTCCACAGAAAACTTACCGTTGTATTCGGAGATTCAGATGAAAGAATATCCACAACAAGGGGATCAGAGGTCTGTAAATTTACCACTTCAAGCTTGGGATTAATCTGTATGTAAAAAAGCTTAATATTAATGTTTTTGGAAGAGATAATACATTTTAAAATGCATGACATTCAGACTTTCACCTCATAAAAAATAAAATTTGTCAGAAGTTTTCAGATTTGAATTTGAGTAGTCATTTATTTCTCCAAGAGAAAAAGGGGGAAAAAAAGAAAAAAAATTTAAAACTGCAATAGGACTTTAAATTGTGCATTGTTGATTTTCTGAGGGGTGAGGAAGGCACATGCATTAGATGTTAAACCACATTCCACATCCTTCGTGATTTTGAGCAAATCCCTTCCCTGGGCATATTTCTTTATCCAAAGTCCCTCTGGCTGGACACCTGGGCTCCTCTGATAACTTTCTAGGGCAGAGGGTTGTGGGGAGGAGAGCCAGAGAGAGCTGAACCTATTTAGCATCTCCCATTTTCTCCTGTTTGCTGACATCTCCTTTCCAGTTCTCTCATCTTCATCATTAAGATCCTATTTTTTCTTTTGTGCTGCAAGAAGGCCTGAGATGGAAGTATTGTGATGACATTCAAAGTGGATAGGTTAAAGGAGAGTGGTTAAAGGCAGCTCAGTATTCCTAGCATCGGAATATGGCTATATAGCATAAAAATGGTTTGGAGGAAAAGACTAAGTTTCTACGTGAATGGCATTTTTATATTGATACTGCATGTGCACAGTAGTACCTGATCATCTTTAGGGAGATAATTCACCCCACCATATCATTGACCTCTAATAAAACTTTATGAAATGATGAAAGGCAAGGTGGAAAAAGCATTTAGAGGTCAAAGGGTCACAGATCTACATAGGGTTGGATTGGACCTCAGAGGTCATCAATTTCAATGCTCTCCTCATCACAGTGATAGACTTGCCATGTAGTGAACCAAGGATTAAAAATAATAGCCTTTGTACTCCACTGGAGTTCATAAAATGTTAAGAGATGCAGAGGCCCTCAGCACATTGGATGGCCCCATAGGGAAAAATTTATGGGAGGAAGAATATGGACCAGTCATACAGGATAAGATTCTATGAATGGGCCACAGTCCTCACATATTGATGAGTTCACAGATTCATCAAAATATATGCCATGTGCTTATTACAATCTTAGTAAATGCATGATGAATTAAAAATAAGTTCATTTTAAAGATACTTTAGTTGCTAGGTAACTGTAACCATGATTCTATAAACAGTAAGAACATTTCTATAACTCCAGCCCCAAATGTAGCGGAGTTAGTGCATCTGCCTTCTTCCTGACACTCTTGTCCCACTGACAAATTATTGTTAATCATAACCTGGTCCTGACCAGTCTTGATCTGGTGAATGATTGGATCTACAGATCTATGGGCAGGAAATGAGTGGGACAACTAGGACAACTACAACCTCAGTACAATTCTGCCATCGAGGAAATACATTCTTCATGATTTCACTGAGGTGAATGCAAACCCAGGCTCGTTTCTGCCAAGTAGCTTTGAATAAGCCCCAAGTTCACTCTAGGGAGAGAAAAGAGCTGAAATGAAAGGCCAGTCTTTCCCAAGTTCAGCGACTGCAGCCGATACTTTATTTTCTTTTATCTGCTGCCATCTAGTGTACTCCAGGAATTGTTCACCCATGGAGATAAGATTATATAAGGACAACCAGTCACCTGAACTTAAAATAACTAACATTGGAGAGGTTGATTTGAAAAACATCCATATTCTAAATACAATGAATTAACTGCTGTATTCTAGAGTTATATATGTAAAAACTATTACTGCACATGCAACACAATGTTCAATCTCTGCATTAGAAAAGAAACAAGCAATAATTTCATCATCCTTTTCAAAAGACAGCAAACAAGCAACATTTCTTGCTAATTTCTAGGAACACTAATAATTCACATTACTCATTCCTATAACTAAGTACAAAGTAATAACACTAAAAAATTTGGTTAGTACCACTTAGGATATTCTAAGCTAAAAGGGAAAAAATTATCTTTTTGATTAATGTCCAAAGAGATGGAAATGACCATATGAACTCCTTACTTTAGAAAATAAACTGACCCCTTGTGGGAAATCAACTAAACACCCATAAAGCAGCATCACCGTTAGTTAGTTATGCTGTTTCCCTCTTTGATTTCTTAATTTCTTGGGAGAACAATCTAGATTTAATACACCTAACATGGCAACTGCCAATTCCCAAAGCACTGAAAAAAAAAAAACAAACCTAAGAATCCACGAATGGGTTCTTCTTAGAGAATTAATGATTTTGAGTCTTTCTCTAAAGTCACTTCCTCCAGAATCAAGCTTCTTAAATGTGGATTATGACCCCATATGGGATCTTGTAACTGAAAGTAGGGGTCATGAAATTATGATTATCAGGAAATGTTTGATTTGTATATCTTTTATACACTTGTATATCCAGGATCACATAAAAATCTCTTGGGTGAAAAGGGGTCACAAGTGGAAAAAGTTTAAAAAGCCCTGCTCTAGAACATACCAAATTTAAGAGTAAACTTCACCTTTGGTTCTGAAGTCAAAAAAACCCAGATCCACATCCTACCTATGTGACCCTGGGAAAGATCCTTCCCCTCCCTCCTTGTTTGGATTCCATGGCTTCTGAAATCCCTTCCCAAGAGCTTTGCCACTTGGGCTGTCCTTTTCTCACGAACATCTAAGAAGAGGAAGGCTCATTAGATGAAGAATTCTGAGAGCCTGTCAGTTCTCCCATCTCCCACAAGGATGCCTGAATTCTCACCCTGGTGTCCAGCACCAAGAAGGACAGAGTGGAAGTCAGTTCTTGACTGAACATACAAGATCTTTAAAATCAACTTTTTTTCCTTTAGGACTTCTTATCACTCAATGAAAGTTGTTTTCATTACAGGAAGCAGGGTGGCTTAGGCCAAGTCCATTCAGTAAGATAGGCTCTCAAACGCACCAAATTTTTACTTCTGTACATCTGAGTTAGGCTCAGAACAAGGAAATGTTATCCATGGCTAGTGCCTGAACCTGAGCATTTACACTTAATATATCTGCTCATGTTGTTTCCTTTCTCTGTTTACAAAGTAGTCCTTCTACTGCTAGTTCTGCTCATTTAGGCACTTCATTCTCCAATCAGGCAGTGATGAGGTTTGGCCATCCCTGAACCAAAGTATTTAGTGAACTGGGGGGTGAAGAGGAAGGGGAGAGGGGGCTTTTAGAGAGGCCAAATGATTTCCAACTGCAAGATTAAGATCATTACATAAATTCCAAATGAGCCTCAAAGAAAACACACAGTAAAATGTCAACCATCCTGCTGGAAAATAAGCTGCTAAATGTGTTAAGAGATTCCCAGATTACTGCCAGAAAGCTCATCAGATAAGCCAATAATATACAATTGCCTTGCTCCTGCATTCCTTGTTCTTATATTCATTCAATTTCATCATTAAGGTCTGATTCAGAAAATATACTAAATCTCAAACTTCTCAAAAAGTAAAAAAAAAAAAAACATAACTTGAGACTGTCCAAATCTCCAGAATTTACTTTCTACCAAAACATGTAAGAGTTTGCTGTAAAATTGTTTGACCTGAAGCCCTGGAAGAAAGCACAGATGTGAAGTTATACTATGGTCTCTCCCTCTTTCCCTCCACTCCCTTGCAAAAATTAAAACAAACAAACAAATAATAAACCACCAAAAGTTAAATTCAAACTAACCTTAAATGAGCATGCTACCAAAAGTTAAATTCAAAGTAAAGTAACCTTAAATGAACATGCTATCTACTTTGACTCACACTAGGCCCTTTCAGCACTTTCCCTTTTACTAGGCTACTGGAGACCTGAGTTCAACTCTTACTTCAGACACTTAGCTGTGTGACCCTGGGCAAGCCACTAATATCAATCTAAGTATCCATATCCATAAAATGGGGATAATAATGTATCTCCCAGAGATGTTGTGAGGATCAAATAGGATAATACATATAAAGTGCTTTGCAAATGTTAAAGATCTACTCAAAGGTGATGAATGTTGTTATTAACAGCAGCAGCATCACCACCATCAGCCTGCTTTCAGGGTTTGTAGGGGTCTCATATCAATCCATTTGAAAATAAAATCAGTCTGTATTCAGAAGAGCCCTTTGGGTCTTCTCTCGCTTACTTAGATGCTTATCATGCAGAAAAGGGGTGCTCTTTTCCCCCCAACTTAACACCTTCATTTTATTTTAAGAAGAGCTTAAGAAAGAAAACCGACAGATGGAGGCTGAGATGCCTTTTGCTTGAGCAGCTTTTTACACGCCAGTTGATGCCAACTGCTCGTCCTTTAAGCTTTGCTGTCAAATCGACTGACGCAGGCTCCAGCAGATTTTTACAGGGAGATAAACTGAGGTATCAAGCAGCCAGTTTTCTCAGGAAACCAGCAGGAGTCCCTAGCCATAATTAATACTCAGTTCAGAGTTGTTTGGGGAACCCTTAAAGTGTGTGAGGGATAAAGAAGATGGAGGGCCTGGACCCCCCTATCTTTGGGAGCTTTTGAGTTTTTGGTTTCTCAGTCAAGCTGTTACCCTAACCCATGACCTAACATGCTTGGGTCCTTTGCTAGGGACTTTTCTTGGTTTTTACCTGAATTAGCGGGATCACCATTTACTATTAATCTTAGTAAAACCAGGTGCTAAAATCTGGCTGGTTGGAAAAAAGGAGGGATTACAAGTGCAAGCAATATTGTCCAAAAAAAAGGAGATGGGTAAGAGAAAAATGTAAAAGTCAGAAATTTTAATGGAATGATAAACTCTGAGAAAGCAACAAGATTAGAGATTATTTTCTCTAAGAACTATGTACATATATATATCTATTTTTTCTCTAAGAACTAGAATATCTATTTACTTATCTATAACTAGTTTCCAAATGTACCTAATATAAGCCTTAAGCATATTTTAGTAATAAATTGTCAAAATTGTATCAAGAATTTTACATATAAATTGTGTTGATAATTGTAAAGAAATTTTAAAATATTGTAGGGAAAAATTCTATTTATTGTGAGGAAAAACTTATCTATTGATATTGTTAAACCTAGATTTGAAATTAAACAGTATCTAGCTGTATAAAGTTTGGTTCAAACATTTTAATAAGGTTTTCCAAACAATATTATAAAATATTTCTCTATACAAACACAGGTTTGATCAGGTCACTGCCTTGCTTAAGAATCTTTTGTGGCTTCCTTTTGGTCTCTTGGGAATATAAACTGCTCACCATGACTTCTGAAAACCTTCACAATCTGGCTCCAACTTTTTTTTACGGGATTTATTTCACATAAATTTGTGATTTCTACACTGCAACCAATGTGGCCTATTTGCTATTTGTTTCCAGACCAAGTCCCACTCCATGCCTTTAAGTGGATTACTCCATGTACTAACAGCACATTCCCTTCTTACCTTCAGCTCTTAGAAGCCTTTGTTTCCTTCAAGGCTTAGCTCATATGCCATGTTCTCTAGGAAGTGATCCTCCTACCTCTTGGGGCTCTCAAATCATATTATGGATCTAAGATTCCTTGAGGACAAAGTTTTTTGATTTTGCCTTTGTGCTTCTAAAACTTCCAAGATAAGTTTAGTACGTGGCACATAGTAGATAGTTAATAAATGTTTACTGACTTATTGACTAGATGGAGCAGTAGGTAATTCTTTAGGCAAAGAATTGGAAAGTCCTAGGATCAAATTCAGACTCAGACATTTATTAGCTGCATGATCCTGAGCAAGTCACAGAACCTTTCTCAGTCTGTTTTCTTATCTATAAAATGAGAATAATAATTAATAAAAGCATCCCCCCAGGACTTTTGTGAGGATAAAATGAATTCATATTTTCAAAGCACTTTGTAAATCTTTTGTACCATATAAGTGCCTGCTACTATCATGTTATTAACTTTTAAATGTTAAAAATGATTTATTTATAATGTTAAATTTAAAAATGCTGCTTAAGTGTTGAGTTGCATACTAAAAGACTTCCAAATTGCATTTTAAACACATAAAGAACAAATTTAAAAGGCATTTAATCAACAAGGCAACCAAGAGAAAAACTCCATGTGCCAAATGCCCATATTATTTATTACAATGTACTAAGTTTGCCCCTTAAGGAGAACTCACACGTCATGGGCATGCTATCCCTTTCATTCATCAAATAAAACCAGGAACAAAATCAGTGAAAGAGACATCATACTGCTGAGAATAAGAAGCATACAGGCAGGAATTGGAGGGGATAGACTAGATACTCTCTGCTCCTGCATCTTAGTAAATTAGTAAATTTAGAGGCTGATCCTTTATTATATTTGTGCTAATGGAGAGCTAAATAACAGAAATGACCTCTGGATGCATATTATTTAACGAATGCTAACTGGAGAAATTATTTACCTGCATTTTTGCAGAATTACAGAAACTTTGACGTGGAAAGGCTGTCAGGGAATGTGGAGGCCTCTTGATAAATATGCTAAAACAGGAATCCCTCTATAACTCATATGACTACCCAGCCTATGATGGACAGCCCTCCACTGAAGGGGACTCTCTCCCTCCTGGGACAGCCCTTTCTCCACTTTTGGACAGCTATACTCATTAGGAAATTTGTTCTTAAATTTTCCTCTCTATAATTTTTTATTCATGGTTTCTGCTCTACCTTCTGGGATCAAGCAGAAAGAAAGTCCTATCTCTCTTGACACAATAGCCCTTTAAATACCTGAGATTGATTTCATGTCCCTTCCAAGTCTCTCTTCTTCAGTTAAATTTCCCCAGTTCCTTTGGCTGATCTCATATGCCTTTTACTATCATGGTTAACCATTGCATTTTCTCCAGTTGCCAATGTCTTTGCTAAAATGACCCCAGAATTGGATATGCAACTTTAAAAGTGATCTGACCAGGGTAGAGGATAGCAGGGCCATGACCAACTTGTTCTAAGACTTTATGAATCTCCTAAAGCAGTCCAAAATTAAAATCATTTTATTAGATGCCACATATCACTGTTGACTCATTCCACTAATATCCTTGGCTATAAAGCCATACTTCCCCCCATTTTATACTTGTGAAGTAATTTGAACACAAATGAAACACTTTACACTTAAAACATACTAAATTATTACCTATATAAACTAATATCTGTCAGATTTGGGATGTTTCCCAAACTCCTCATCTATTGCTTCTGTCTATCTAGGTGGTCTATTGCCAAATTTCTTACACTGTGGGTTGTGAGTCCATATGGAGTCTTGTAACTGAATGTGGGAGTCATAAAAAATTTTTAGCAACAGTAAAAGGTTTCTGCATGCTCTACATACAGCAGTATCAAATGTTTCACCAATATTTATTTCTTCATGTAAAGATAAACAAGCACATCTATCTCATTAGCATGAAAATTTGCTTTTTTTAAAAAAATTATAAAATTATATGTATACCAAAGAATTCTTTTAAAATAAATTTTCTATTGCACATATTTAACCTATATCAGATTACTTACTGTTTGGGAGAGGGAAGAGGTAAGGGAGAGAGGGAGAAAAATTTGGAACTTACAAAAACGAAGTTGAAAATTATCTTTACATGCATTTGGAAAAGAAAATAAATTTATTTAAGATTTATTATTAGTAAATGTTCGATTTGTATACCTCTTTTATACCTTGGGGTTGGATAAAAATTTCTCAGGCAAAAAGGAGTTGTGAGGGGAAAAAAGTTTAAGAAATCCTGGTCTATAGTAAATTCTGGTAGTTTTTATTCAAATATCTACCTCTCTGCTTTGATACTCTGCTTCCTGGATTTCCTCATATTGAATCAGAATCTCTAGTTTACTGATAATTTGCATATAAATATTTGAGACCAAGAATTTTATTATTCCTTTCTTGGATTTTTCCTCCTATAAATTTCCAAATGTTTCATGATACTTTCTTTTGTATTAAAATTGATATATAAATGTTGGCAATTTTCCCCTTACCTCTTTTTTTTTTAATTTAAGATTTGCAAGACTCCAGAGGAATACATTCTTATCAACCTCTGTAAAAGTGCATTTCATATCTGGCTATGGGCCTATCATTCCTATATTTCAGATCAGGGGATCTTAACATGGCCAGATAAGTCAGAGTAAGCCTCCATACCCAGTACCCTGTTGCTAACCTGGTGGCACCTGTGCACCCAGCTCATCAGAATATAAGCAGCAACTGCTGTTTTTTCAGAGCACCTGGCTTCCTGGGATGCAGGAACAGTCTCATAACTCCAAATGCTCAGTGACACCTTCCTCCCTTTCTTCTATGTATGACATACCACTTTCCAATCTCCTGACATAGGTCAGAATTTCCTTCTGTTTATTTATTTTTTTCTGTTGAAACTGAAGCTTTTCTATTTTGTGCCTCCAAAGGTATCTAATTCTGGATAACACTGATAACACAGAAAATGGAAATGTATTCCTTAAGCTCCTCTGCTTTTTCTTCTAAGGGGAAGACAATTTGCATCTTTAGCACATTTGTGCTCCTCTGTTTCTGTTTGTATCCCAAGTGCCCAGCACGATAGTTTATATAATATGATAGATGCTTACTATATATTGAATGAATCCTTCCTGCTCTCCATACTTACCACAAAGGAGGTACTCAGTCCTTAACCTTTCTAGCTAATATCTCTCCTGGAAAATTGCTAAAGCAAATTGCTTGTAAGAAGCATAAGGATTCTGTCATGGAACCCAAATGAAGAGTTACAAAAGACTGCATCAACTGTGCCAAATGCAGAGAGGCAATGGAGATGAATTTTCAGAAAAGGTGACTGCATTTGGTGATGAACAAGTTAAGGAGACCTTTTTCAAAGTGGCCAAGGAGGGGGACAGTGAGGGGGCACAGTGGATGGAGCATGGAACTTAGAGTCAGGAGGCCTGAGTTCAAATCTTGCCTCAGACTTGACACTAGCTATGTGATCCTGGGCAAGTTACTTAACCTTGATTGCCTCATGTGTCTGTCCCCCCCACCCCCAAATGATCAAGATGGAAAACAAATTATATAAAGCAGCAAAAAAAGTCTAGATGACTCATCGTATGCAGTGAAAAGGAATAACATGAGATGACAGCCAGTGGGGATAGTGCACTTCTTTGTAGCCCCTCAAGTCCCTTCTATAGCTGCACCAAGAGCCACTCTGGGGAAAAATACACATGTGGATTCAGAAGCAAATTAAGGAAAGAAGTATTGAAAAGCCAGAAGGCACCAGGGGAAAGGGAGAAAGTGAATAGACGAGAGAGAGGCAGGAGACATGCTGAAGAACTTTGATGAACATGAGAGGCTGGGACTATGGATGTCGATGAGGGGCTCTCATTACAATGGAGCAGGGACGCTTGCTTCTTCCTTTGAGACCGGGAGGAGGGGACAGATGAAAACATAGTGATGGACTGGGAGAAGAGAGAAGTTGGCAGACCTCAGAGCTGATGGCCTTAATCTTCTCAGGAAGTGGCTAACACTAACCTCAATTGAATCAGTTTTTCTTTCATGGTGATGAGAACTTCTTGGGTAGATATCAAGAAGATGAGGTGGGTCATCAAAATGTAACCGTTTGATGTTTTTTTTCAGAAGATCTTTATAATTCATTTCATCGAAATTTGTCTTCCATAATAAAATCTATATAAAAATGAATAATATAGTTAATGTTTTCAGGATAGAAGTTTAAAATAGATCTGATTTTAAAAGGAATCTCAATGTCTAATTAGTCTTACAAGATGCTGGTGCATTATGGTGACTTCCCAAATATTATACAAATATAAGGTATATTTTGACTGAAACTATAAAGTCATGATTTCTGTATCAAGTAGAGTACAGCTTATATATCTGAACTTATGGCATTCCTTAAAGCACAGAAGGTGCTTCTGCCATTGCTGCTGATGATCAGAATGTCACAGAATCACAGAATGGTCCAGCTGGGAAGCACCAATGAGGCCATTGAGTTCACCCCCTTACTATGTAGAAAACAAAACCTTAGCAGGGAGGTGAGAGGTCTCAGCCACTGAGCTAGGAAATATGAGAACCAGGCCTCCGAATATCACATCTGGTACTTAATCTCTATCTGGAAATACTATTTCAGGGAAATTGCTACTAAGGCCAGTTTATGCTCAACAACAAAACTAAATAAGAGATCTATTGTATGCCACATTTCTGACCCCAAATATATCACTGAGCTTGATCACCCATCTTATTCATCTGTGAATAGCTTTTGGATACTGCCAACAGTCAAATCTACTCTCAAGGAATAATAAGAAGAAGAACTGGCATTTATTAAGCACCTACTATGTGCCATGCACTATGTGAAGCTTTATATATATAATTTCATTTTATCCGGACAGCAACCCTGGAAGGTAGGTGCTATTACTATCCCCATTTTACAGATGAGTGAACTTAGGTAAACAGAAGTTAAGTCATTTCCCCAGGGTCATACATCTAGTAATTGCCTAAGACCATCTCAGGTCTGAACTACCTGCCGCAAATGGCAAAAATGTATGGCATGACAGCAACATCAAATTCAGTTGAAGTCAGAGAATTGGGGGAGCTCACAAACCTGAGCATCAGCACCTCCAGATGTGAACTGTTGGCCACCTTTTGAAAAGGAAACAGCAAAGACGGGTCCCTAGGGAACAAGAGAATGCAGGAAGGAGAAAATGAGATTGATCAGTGATGCTTTAGGACAAACAAGGTTACAAAGAGTAACCACAGTTTATTTTTCATCTCACTTTATAGAAATCAGACTTTAAAAGATCCCTGGTTGAGCATCCACTGCTGACAGTGGACAAGATTAAAATAATACTGAACCAATTATAAATTATAACAAAAAAAATATGAGAAAATGTAACAATTTCTTTTATCTTTAACCAAGTCTTTTCAGAGTTCTGCTCTGGGAAATATTCATATCAGCAGCAGACATTTCAAGGAATGGGCTGGGATACCAACATATGAACACAAATCATTTCCTACTCCAAAGTCTTCCCTTGGGTTTTTCTGTCTGCTTCTCCTATTAATAAAGTAAAAAAAAATTAAAAGTACTTTAAACTTTATGGTCATCATTCTGACACTCATTTCACACCAAAATACAAGTGGCATTTACCCTTTCAAGGACAGCTTGACCTAAAAAGAGTATGTTTGCTCTCTATTTTTCCAATTTCAGTTTCCTTTTAAGTTTACTTCTAAATTAAATATGGACAATTTCTCACTTAAAAAACAATCTCTACGTAGGAACAATCACCTTAAAAAAAAACCTATGATAGCAGCCGTATTCAGAAAAACTACAGATCCAGATGTGGAAGAAAAGGATCTCAAAGTTTAAGGAACTGAATCTTAGGAACAGATCACGTCCCTAGGCAGTTGCCTCCAGTCATTTTTTTCTTCAATAACACAATGTTCTTTACTTCACTCTGATGTAATTCCTTAGACTCTGCAAATTAAAGATGTAGTTCTGTTAGCAAGCATTCTTTTTGGGAAAAATGGAAACCTGTGGTACAACCCTGTGGCTGGAAAAACTGAGACTGATGGATCACTTTGAAGTCAGGAATGCTGAACTGATTGGGGATGATATTAATCGACTGGGTTTCCACATCAAGTACAGCAACATGGTGAGCATCTGGGAGTAAAAGGATACCAAGATGTCTAAAGAGGAATAAGCTCACTCAGGTCAGAAAATCACAGCAGATCAAACCTTCTGGACTTGAGTCCACAAGTCTCTGCTGTATTTACAACCTGTTGGGAAAGGGAAGCTCTCCTCAGAGAAATGGAGAGATCAGTGCAAATAACTCTAGGAAGATAAAAAGGTGATAGCCTCAATTGCAGAGTGGAAAGGACCTCAGAAACTATCTGGTCCAATTTAATGATTATAAAGATATATATATATACACATATATTACCAAACTCTGAAAAAAGTTTTCCTGGTAGAAGTGATTACTTCCCTATAGAATCAAGGAATTAACTGATTTTAAAGCAACTTTTGAGTCAAAATACAAAGCAATGATATCTCACCTCCAAAATAATATCTGTAAATAAAATATGAATAATAGTACCATCTAGCCTTTACAATTCCAATAGACTTAAGATGGAAAATGCCGATCACATCCAGAGAGAGAACTATGGAGGCTGAATGTGGATTGAAGCATAGTATTTTCATCTATTTGTTTGGTTTTTTTCTTTCTCATAGTTTCTTTCCTTTCCTTTCCTTTCCTTCCCTTTTGGTCTGATTTTTCTTGTGCAACATAACAAATATAGAAATATGTTTAAAAGGATTGCACATATTGAATTCATATCAGATTGCTGCCTTAGGGAGGGGAAATAAGGGAAAGAGGGAGAAAAATTTAGAACACAAGATTTTACAAAAATGAATGATAGAAATTATCTTAACATGTATTTAGAAAAATAAAATACTAATGAAAAAATGCCAGCTAGCCTTTAAAGGACTTTGGAAGATCCCATATTTGTTAAATAAAGTATTTCTCAATTCATAACTAAACTTTTTCTTGTGAAGATTTTTTTAAATAGTATTTTGTTTTTCCAAACACATGCAAAGATAGTATTCAACATTTAACTTTGCAAAACCTTGTGTTCCAAATTTTTCTCCCTCTCCCTCCTCTCTTACCCCCGTCCAAGACAGCAAGCAATCCAAAATAGGTTAAACATGTGCAATTCTTCTAAACGTATTTCAATAAAATATCAAGACTAAACTCCTGAAGTTTTTTGAAAATCCTCACATACTGTTTTTACCTTCAAGCTTCTAAAATTAAATTTAGCAACCTATGCCATGAGAAATCAATTTTTTTCTTTTATATAATGATCTCTTTAAGTGGAATGGTATTGGCAAGTTTTAACAATAACAATAGTTTGTGTTTATATAATATTTTAAGTTTTACATAGAACTTCAAAATAGCTTTGTGAAGCAGGTGGTATAATGTTATTAGGCCCATTTTAACATAAGGAAACTGAGTATTTGTGAGTTGCCCACGGTCCATTTGCTAGAAAACATCAAAGCTAGCTTGGTCAGCATGCCTGGGGCAGCCACACAGAAGGATCTCTTGGACTGTTCACATACCTTGACCTCATTCATTCCACATTATATGAGAAGATTCCTTAAAAGGTGGAAGGTTCTCCTTTCACTTCCCATCCTGCCCCTGGCAGCTAGCACTAAAGCCATTCAGTGAACCTAAAAGGAACACTTAGTGACAATGGAAAGGATGGAGCAGATGGACCTGCATTCTGTGTCCCTCTGTGTCTTCAACTTACTAATAAAGCCACATATTCAAAAAATTTCAACAACCATAGTTAAGAACAATTATTTAGAAAAAAATTTATGTTGAATATGCCCTCTTATTCTATGTACTTCTGTCACAGACCTATTAAATTTCTTTTAATTTAGCTGTGGAAACACACGGGATCTCTTCACTCCGAAGGAAAAAGCCTGGATTCTTACCTCTTGGGTATCACTTTTGATTTGATAGAACAGGAATCTTTAGAAGGCCAAAGGTGATCAAATGGGGAATGAATGACTAAAGGTAAATGTACTCTAAGACCTGATAACATGGTAAATTAATCTTTTGTCTGTCTTTATTTACCCTTATTTGAGGACTAATTTGAGGAATCCACTCATTCTAAAATGATTTTGTTTGAGAATTATCAAAGATATGGAAGTAAATCTGCCTATCTTTGGACTACTCTTTAAGCAAAAATATTTAGAATTAGATTAATCTAAGTTAATAACATTGTTTCCGGAAGGCTTTTGCCTAAAATAGAGAACACATAATTTTCTTTCACACTTCTAGCTAGGTCTGTTAGCTACTAATTATGTTATTCCCTTTCAATCATTTCTCTTTTTTTATGGCTTCCACTTCTCAGTTGAAGGTATATTATAGATTGTATCTGAGCTAGAATTTTAAAAAAAAACCTTTATCAGGCAGCTAAATGGCACAGTAGGTAGAGAACTGGTCTGGGGTCAAGGAGATCTGAGTTCAAATCTCGTATCAGACAATTAATACTTGCTGTGTGACCCTGGGCAAGTCAATGACCTCACAAAATACAAACAACAAAAACAAACAAAAAATACCTTATGGTCTATTTCTGCTTTTTAAATATGGCACACCAGAAAGTATGCTGGGCTCAGAATCAAGAGATCTGAGTTTGAATCTCAGACATTTACTGACCACAAGCATGTCATGTGACTTAATGAAACCTCAGTTCCTTTATCCATGAAATGGGAATAATACCACCTGTATTCCCTGACTCACCAGCTGCTGTGAGCAAAGTAGGAAACAAGTCAGGAAAAGTACGACATGCCATCTGAAAATAGAAAAAGCCCTTTCTCCCTTTGTACATTTAGCACAATTCTCCTTTGAGAGCTAATCTGTAAACTCATCTTTTAGAAAAAGATAATCTCAAGTACATAAAGAAAGCCCCAGAGAAAATTATAGAAGTTAGGCATTTAGGAAATTATTCAAGACTCTTTCTTGAAAACAGGCCATGCCCAATCAATTTATATAGTCCTGAATAAAAAAAAAGGGCTAATTGAGTAGCTAATGAATATGAAATACCAAGAATATCCAGTGACAAATCACTGTATAAGGAGTTGTTCAACTGGAAATGATATTATACTAATCACATAAAAGCAACTTCTTTGATAATAGCAGCAAAAAACATGCTGCAATGAAAGGGACAATAAGACATAATATCATCAGGATTTAAAGAAATGTATCTATTTAAAAATGTAAAATGTCACTGCCAGTACCGTGTGTCCTTGAAGTGTATATATGAGTCTTCCTTCTACTAGATCCAAGATCTTAAGGGTGCCATCAGATGAGGCAGTGATGAGATAATTACCCGAAGGATGGAATGACAAACAGTTGACTCCACCACTGTGAACTGATTTACATGAGGGAAAAAAAGGGACATTCAGACGTCATTACATTTTGACATATTTTAGACAGGTTCTAGAATTTCAAAGCAGTATCTTTACCCCAAGTGTAAGACTGTAAAAATGTCATTTTAAAATAGGTTATTTTGTTGTAGATTGACTCAACAAAATTAATTCTATTAAAAATGAAAATAAGTTGGTTATTAAAATAAATAGATTAAAATACCTGAACAACTGGTTTGAGTGAATGTTTTGACATCAAGGAGATGTGGTTTTGGCCTAGTTTGACAAGAATATTTGGAAAATAGGAGTGTGTCATAGAAGATTAATGTATTTCATTTTGTAATTATCAAGTTATTGGACACATATCCAATCTTTTCAAGTAATTATTACTAGCTTGGAATATATACACATACACACACAGATACAGAAACACATATCTTAGCTCGAAATCTAAAAACTAATTTAATTAGTAAGAGGAGAAAAGTAAGGCATAAAACACAAGTAGTTGATGAGAACTGTCCTGAAGAAATGGAAAAATACACTTGATGTAACATGAAAAAAAAAATCAATGGACTTCTGCCTTAAATTCAGGCTGGGGTCATTGTAGGAAATCATTTTCTGTAAGGTTCTATATGTGGTTTAACAAGTAGACCCTGAAGCATTCCCAAAGAATGGGACTCATTCATCCAGCCAATAACTATTTATTAGATGCTTATTATGAAGGGGGAAAGAAAGCCTGATATTAGACAATTTTGTATGTACATCCCCAGGGTCTAGCTCAGTACTTGGCACAGAATGATTCTAAAGCCTTTCATTAATTCAGATATGGACCCTAGGCTTCCAGAGCTCACCTGTGGTAAACTTAAAACCTAAGATTTGGTTTACAGTGAAGGGAATTACCTTTCCTCTATTTTCTAGGCCTCCCAGGTTTCTCACCATTGGCAGCTACCTCATCTTATCAGTAACAAATGGAGCCAGAGCAACAGAAATCTGTGACTCACCCCTTAGAAACTTTTTTTTTTAAAGTCTATTCATAATAGGAATAAAGATACATTATCTGTGCTGGCCAGCTAAAAAGTGAAAGAAAATAGTCAGTTCAATGTTCACTTAGTTACCTGAAAAAGAAAATCAACAGAAATGGCTCTCTGTTTACATCCCTGATAGATTGTAAAGAAAGTAATTGTCTAAAGCCTGGGGACTTTCTCAGACTACTACAAAGACTGGCTGATACTACTGTGGGAACTCACTAAAAGGACTAGGATATGCACAAAGAGGTTCAAAGGCTTATGGAAGATTCTAAGAAAGACTTGAATGGCTATGCTTTAGTATGAATTATTTACCTTGGTAATTCTGAAGTAATTTGTTTACTCTTATATCCCAGAGTTTCACTTTATGATCAGAACCTGCTGAAGCTATGCATGTACCACTGGGGTTAAAAGACACAAAGTTCGCAAACCTATGGAAAAATGAATAAGATGTCAAGCACTGTCATTTTCATGAAGTAAAATATTGCAATAACAGAAGAGCAAAGTCTTCTTTAATAAAGTACAAGCACCTTCATGTCCTAGAATGGCTTGACTTACCCTTCAGAGTCTGTAAAGCTATTAATGCACAGTTTATTTGTTGTATCCCAGATTTTAACAGTCTTATCCTCACTACATGATACTATTAGTCTTCCATCAGCTGAAAATCTGGAAAGCACAAGAAAGAAGGTGCTAGTAAGCAGGTGATACTTATGAAAAAAAAGAAATCACGCATCCCTGGGAAAATACTAAAGAAAATTCTTAGGAGAACATCCATGTGTTTAAACACAACACTTTCATCAACAAAGGGAAGAAGAAACAGAGCAATAAATTGGAAATGAAATGAACAAAAAACAAACAAACAAACTCAAAGGCAACTAATAAAAAATCCACAATTAATTACAGAAATAGAAAGTCTAAGAATAAAACATAAATAAATAAAGCAACCTTTGAACTGATCAACAAACTTAGGGAGGTAGTTTTTTGAACAAATAAAAATAAATAAACCTTTAGCTAATTTGATTTTTAAAAAGAAAGAAAATCAAATGGCCAATATGAAAGATGAAAAAACCTCACAACTAGTTTGTCCAAATATTTGCTGACAAAATTAGAGACAATTTGAAAGAAGGAAATCAGATGAATTTATGAGAGAATTCTATTAAATATCCAAATAAAAATTCTAATATTACTAAATTATTTTCAAAAATGGGAAAAACACGGATCCTATCAAATTCCTTTTTTAGTCCTTTTATCTGAAACAGGAAGAGATAAAGTAGAGGGGAAAAACTACAAAACAATATTTCTCAATAACATGTATGCAAAAATAATGGGAAAAGATTTTAGTAAAGAGGCCACAACAGCATAGCCAAAAGGTTATATACTATAACCAGGTCAGATTTGTACCAAGAATACAGAGTTGGTTTAATATTAGGAAAACAATAACTATAACTGATGATAATAACAAAAAAAATGAAAATCACATTGATTTTATCAACAGATACAGAAAAAGACAAGTTACACCACCTGTCTATGTTAAAAATAACAAGGATAAGAATCAATGAACTATTCTTTAATATAAGGAATCATTTCTATCTAAAACCAAAAACTACTAGGCTTTTCCCATTAAAATAGGGGTAAAGCCTTCCTAGCTGTGTGACTCTAGATAAATAATTCAACCCCAATTTCCTCACATACCAAAAAAAAAAAATAGTAAAAAAAAAAAAAGAGGTAATGCTTCAATGTTTACTAACAGCATTTTTATTTTCTATAGTTATCAAAATGCTACCTATCATAAGAAAAATAAATAAATTGAAATGAAATAGTGATTTTTGTAGATGATAGGATGATCTACTCAAAGAATGTTGGAGGTTCCCACTAAAAATTAATTGGAACAGTTACATCAACAAAGTGGAAGGATATAGAACACACCCATTATCAACCACCCATCTTTTTATATCTTAACAACAAAGCCTAACAGGAAGAGCTTGAAAAAGAAATTCCAATCAAAATCACCATAGGACTTAATAATAGGAGTCTACATACCAAAATACATATTATATAAATATACCTACAATAGAGAATTGTATAATTCTCATACAAAATAGACTTTACAGAAATAAAGACAAACCTAAATAACTAGAGAGATACTGCTTGTGATTGAGCCATATAAATATAACAAAAAATAGAATACTAACTAAATAAAATTTCTTATTCAGGGCCTGCCAACCAAATCACTAAATGATTAGTTTACAGAACTAGGAAAAAAGTTATCAAAATTCATCTAAAATAACATATTCTTGACTATATGAATCTCAAGAATCTCAAGGGAAATAATGGGGAGAAAAAGCTGGGGAAATAGACAAGGAGACCTAGCAAGATCAGAATTTCACATTACACTAAAAAGCAATAATCATTAAATTTTTTTTAGAATTAGTAAAAAACAGAAAAATGATCAATGATACCAATTAGGTACATAAAATGCAAAAACAGACTTAATAGTGTAGTGTTCAATAAATCCAAGGATCCAAAAATTATGAGGGTAATAACTCACTCCTTGACAAAAAGTGCTAGGCAAATTGGCCAGTGGTCGGGCACAAATTCAGTTTAGCCAAACATTTCAAATCATATACCAAGGTCAGCTCTAAACAGATACATAACCTAGATGTAAAAGGCCATATAATAAGGGGCAGCTAGATGATACAGTGGATAGAGTACCAGTCCTGAAGTGAGGAGGACCTGAGTTCAAATCTGATCTCAGACACTTAACATTCCCTAGCTGTGTGACCCTGGGCAAGTCACTTAACCCAATTGCCTCAGAAAAAAAGGGGGGGCATATAATAAACAAATAAAAGGAACAGTGAAAATGACACCTTTCATAACCATGGTGAGAGGAACAGTTCT
>JAJPUD010017285.1:18637-31677 GCA_023553655.1 Myrmecobius fasciatus | reverse complement strand
ATTTCCAATTGTTCGATTCTAATTTTTAATGTCTTATTTTCTTCAGTTACTGTTTTTAGTTCCTTTTGCAATTGACCAATTACATTTTTTTGTTCATTGCATTCTTTTTCCATTTTTTCTATTTTATTTTGCAGTGATCTCATTTCGTTTCCCCATGTTTCTTCTAACTCTCTTTTAAGATTTTTTATGCAATCTTCAAAGAAAGCCTTGTGACATGGAGATCAATTTATGTCTTTCTTTGGGGCTTTTTCTGGAGTTGCTTTACCTTTAGGGGCCTCAGGATTTGAGGTCTGTTCTTCCCTCTCTCCATAAAAGTTGTCTATGGTGAGAGCTCTTTTTGGTTTTTTATTCATTTTTTTTAAAGGTGTGAGGTCTGTTTAGGGCAAAGGTGGGACAGCTGCTTTAATTTGCCCTGGGGCAGTTCTGCTGATTGAGTTATTTCAGGAACTGGGCAGTTCTGCTGATTGAATTATGTCAGGGGCTGGGCAGCTCTGCTGATTGAATTATTTCTGGTGCTGATCAGTCCTGTTGTTTGATTGATTGCTTTAAGGTGCTGTGTAATGGCAGCTAGTTACGATGCTCATCAGGGGTTCAGTGGTTCACAATCTACTCCCCACAAAAGGCAGACCCTGCAAACCACCTGCCCACAATCAGGACAGATTGGCCCAAGAGGCCCCCAGAAGTCTCCCAGGTGTGTGAAAAGCACAACGCTCCCACTCCTGTTCCGACTCCTGTTCCAGCTCCCTGCTCCAGCTCCCTGCCCCGGTCTCCCTGCGCTGCAGTCTGGGTTCAGTAGGCCACCCCCTGCCCCATTAAAACAGACCTGTTTTGAGGTTCTTCCAGAGTATCTTCTTCTAGAATCGTGTTGTTCTCCAGATATTGTGCATTTTTTTGCTTCAGAATCAGTCTAGAGGCTTCATATGTTGTTGGTTTGAAGGGAGGTTAGAGGAGGTTACAGAGACTCCTGTCTGATCTCTGCCACCATGGCTCCACCCCCAGAAGGAAGTCTAATATCAATATTATTAATACTGTTATTCTGATATTCTGACTTAAATAGACAACAGGTTTTTTATGATTTCTGTAGTAAATAGATTATTGAAACAAGGCTTTCCCTTGTAATATAATGGCCAAGGGAATTGACCAATGAGTATCCAATCATTGGTACATATACAAATATTCTCTTGTTTGTTATATAATGTCAGGTAATCGGTCAGTATTAAGCACCTTTTATATATCAGGCACTGTGCTATGTGATTACCTACTAAGTATAATCACAAAAATATTTTGGTGAGCTTTTTCTAGCTATCTTTAATTGTGGTTGATTGTATGTATTGATGTATTCTAATGGGTTGCAGAAATCAAAAATTTGAGGATTTTGTAGTAGTTGAGCAAGAATTGTGTGTGTGTAAAAGAGATAGCCTATCCTCTCATTCTCTTTCCTTGGTGACTTTCTATGTAAAGGAATACTTTGACTTTTTGGGTAGCAGAGAAACAACTAGATCAAATCCCCCAATGAGACACGACGTTTTCAGAAGCTATAGTTTAATTTCTTCTCTGTTTCCTTGTTTCTGTACTTTAATGAACAAGTGTTCTGAAATGGCAGTGCCCAAAAGATCATATAATTTTAGAAGATCTTGAGGTATCATTAGAGACTGATTTAGCAACTAGAATTGAAAACAGAGTCCACTAAAAAGTATAACAATAAGTTCAGAAATTGGGAGGTAGCCAAGTAGGATCTGAAGACACATATCCCCAGGGAATGACTTTGTAGGCATTTGAAGAGATTATTAAATTGTGTTGAATAGACTAGCCAGCAATAGTCAAACGAATTAAGGAAGCATTATAGCAGTTAGGTGGCAAGTGGCATCTTACTTTTCTCAGGAACTGAAACACAAAAAAAAACTTAACAGTGGCAGAATAGCTCAAGATTGTAAACAATTGAACCTAAAGGAACTATTATGAGGACTCTACAACGTGTGAAAAGTACTTCTAGGTCCCAGAGTTGGGAAAAACAACTTTGTCATGTTTTTTTTTTTGTTTATTTGTTTTTGTTTTTGTTTTGTTTTGTTTTGTTTGTTTTTTGTTTTTATTTTCATTGAACATTCTTGACTCCAATTCAACGTGGGGCTCACTCTCCACAAGGATCTTGCTTGTACAAGGCGAAAGCGTTCTCCTGGATTATGTTTCATACACACCTGATCTAGTTGTATTTTCTCAGTAACTCACATTTGGAAAAGTCAGTAGAGTTAAACTGGTTGAGAGATACTTAGGAGTACTCTTGTATCAGCACATGAAAAGTAACAGAAAGCTACAATGTTAAAAGTCACAAATCCTTTGAGTTATCCTATAACCCTGAACAGTATAACATTCAGCAGCAGTCTGTGAATGCAAGTGTTGCAGTGGTCAAGCAAGTCCCAGAGTGTGTGCTACATCTCAGTAAATTTCAAATACTTATAATTAGTTAAAGTAGATTATTAAAAAAAACACATCACATTTGTCATCTGTAAACCTGGTTATTATTCTCAACTCTGTTACTGACTGTATAAAGCTGAATAATAGCTTCATTTCTGGATTTCAATTTCTACACCTAGAAGATAAGGGGTTTGAATTTAATTATCTTTAATATCCATTGTAGCTCACAATATAAGGTAACTTTACTGAGGACAAATTAATTGTTCATGTTTGTATTCCCAGTTTCTAGCATGATGTAGAAGCTAAGTAAAGGTTTTATTTAATTGAATTGAACTAGAGACACATCAGTAGATTGTTGTATAAATAAGTAATATGAATACATTAATTAGTTGAATATTATTTAAAACAAATATTCATGCTTTGCTCCAACATTATTTGATTTAATTAAAATATTCTGACTTGATCACATTGATACATAGATAGACTTCTGGTACTATACTTTAAAGCTGATTCACTTACAAATTTTGACAAATTTTTCCTAACACACTTTTAATCTTTTTGTTTTTTTTTCTAAAATCAGTTGAATTATTTTGGATTTTTATTTCTTACAAGGGTAGAGCTATTTCTGAGCAAAATTAAAACATGTTGTTTTGAACACAATTAGCTTTCACTTGGAAAACACAGACCAATTAAGCTTTAATCTAGTTCCAAATCACCAAATTGAGAAAACAAAATATCATTATGTTCATTATATCTTAGTCTTAGCACTGATTCCATTGCACACTGCTATATTTCCACATTAATTTTAATAAAAATTACCAGATGCTTTAAGGAAAATGCCTGAATTAAATATAACTAGATGGAATACAGAAGTTAGAACTTTCATGAACAAAAATCTTTTAACTGGAAATAAGAACAGTTGATGCATACCTTTTTAAAAGAAGAGAATTTTTTTTAATTAAAGCTTTTTATTTGCAAAACATATGCATAGGTAATTTTTCAACATTGACTCTTGCAAAGCTTTCTGTTATAAATTTTCCCTCCTACCCTCCACCCCCTCCCATAGATGGCAGGAAGTCTAATACATGTTAATTATGTTAAAATATTTGACAGATTGAATATGTGTATACATATTTATATGGGAGAATTCTTTACATAAAATTATTAATTATATGTGTTTCTGATAAGAAAGTCACTGCTGAAAGTATTTCTAAACTGTATCTTATATCATGATTAATTTTTCTAACCAGTACTTTTGAAGACTAATGTTCCATGGTAAAAATAATTTGCATGAAAAATAAGGAAGGGAAACTATGAAATTTACTGTTTCCTGTTGATATAATCACAGATTAAAACATAAATTACTTTAACGTAACTTCATAGTCAATGTGATTTAAATGTTTTGTGCATAATATTTCACAGCTGTGGGAAGATAGTAGAGTCACTGAATGAGATGAAGTTTGCCTCAGCAATCTTAATTGCATGGATTTAATAACTATTTCAGATTATTAAAGTACTTTCATTCATTGATGATGAATTCCAAATAGTTTCCTGTCATGAGAGCATCAAGCAGGATTCAGAATCATTGTAAATCTGGGAGAGGAGTTGTTTTTGGATTTTTGCCTTTGCATGCTGAGTATAATCTCAATGATCTTAGTACAAAAATTAGGAGACTTTATAAATGTCAAAAACTGTATATATTCACAGTAAATTGAACTAAATACTGCAATACTCCTTGGAAGGATCACATTTCTTCTGGAACATATTATATTTCTTCTAGTTTATCCAAATTATTTCACTACTTTTCCTAAAAATATGATTGAGAAGACATAATAACAATGGGAAATATGAAATATTTTACTGCATAGTATTCTTCAGAAAAAAATAAAAAAATGCTTTAAGAACATACAATTTAATAGTCAGTCTATTTTATTTTTCCTATAAAACAAGGCAGCAAACTTATGGGTTTTATTCTAAGAACAAGAAAATTGCACATTTGTTACATTTTCAAAAAAGCTGTTTTTTTTTTAAGATCTTCCTGCTCTGAGAAATTAACCCAGTCCTACCATAAGTTCTTTTCTACCACAGATAGTTTTGGCAATTGATTCTAAAACATATGAGTAGAAATTAACAAGGATTAAAAAGGAGAGGAAGAGTAAATAACATGCAACATTGGATTGATTGAATGACTCATTTTAAAGAAAGAATTAATACAGAATCATGGATTCACATATCTAGAGTTGGAAGCATTCTTTTTGACATGAATGGTGTCAAACTCAAATAGAAATGTATCATGGTAGGAGTGGGGAAGAGCATTGAATCTAGCATCAGGAACACATGAAATCAATATGGTCAGAGACACTTATTAGCTGTGTGACCATGGGAAATTCACTTAAACTTTGTCTGCCTCAATTTTCTCACCTACAAAATGAGGATAGTAATGATATCTATCTATCTGTGTTGATGTGAAGATCTAATGAAATAATTTGTGTTAAGCACTTAGTGGTACAATGATGATGTTACTGCTGTTGATCCCTATAGACATATTTGGAATTAACAATATGTTGTACTGTATTTTAATTTATTTTGTTAAACATTTTTTCAATTATATTTTTAATCTGGTTTGTGGCTGTACTGAGTTTTGCCCACTAGAATGAACACTCTGAGGTGATGGCTCTTAAACAGTACTATCTATGCAATATTGAATAATTTACTCTCACTGGTTCTCAGTTCCTTCACTTATACAATGAGGTTCATCAGAATGTCATCACCTCAGAGCTCTGCCTTCTCCTTTTCCTTTATCTTTTTTTACCATTGCCTTAAATGAAATCTGACTGCTTGGTTTTTGTGTCAGTCACAGATCTCATATTTGAAGGTCTTACAATGTGGTGGATATTGAAAACAGAATCTGAACTTGACCAGTAAGATATAGAGAATGATGATGAAGTGGACATTTTCAGTGATGTGAATCAGGAACATGATGAACCTATTTTGAAGCACTTGAAAAATATCGAAATGAAGTTGTCAAATGCTGGTCAACCTATCAGTTTTATGTTAGAAATTCACTTTGATCCCAGTAAATATTTCAGAAAAGAGATGTAGTTGAAGAATTTATCATAAGCAGTTAGAGCCAGATGATGCTGATCCCTTCTTTGGTGGATGTAAAGTTGTCAGAGAGATTTGAAAAAAGTGGGGAAATAAAACTTTGAAAGTCATGAAAAAAAATGCAAGAGATATGAGAATATTTGAATTATGACAGAAACTATTTCTACTAATTATTTCTTCATTTTTTTTCTCCTTCTGAAGTTCTTGAAAGTGCAATCTTGCATAATGACATGAAAACAATCTACTCTGGACATTTCAAAATTGGTCACTTTTTTCTGTGAACATATTGTACTGGGATAAGTATTTTAATTCACAGAAGTTATGAAAGAGAATGAAGATGATGAAGTTGAAGAAGAAAATAATGAATAAATAGAATGAGGGATCTGATGAGGAAAATGATTCATAATATGACTTCCAAAAAGACCCAAGACAGCTGAGTGCAAACAGCAGTTAGTAGTGTGTGAGTTGTCCTTGAAGATTACCACATTGCATCAACCTAAACAAACCTTTTAGTTACTTACAGCCTTATGTTATGCATTTTATTGGTAGAATCAAGTAAATAATTTTTCTTAAAAACAAACAAACAAACAAAAGAAACAATGTTTAAAACCCAATGTAAACTATAGGCCCATTCTACATAAAATTTTATTGCATAATTTCTGTCAAATATGTTCAATGTATTCATCACCCATTATGTGTGCATTACTGCATAGTTTGATTTTTGGAAAGTCTTTTGTTATGTGGCAATTAGACTACAGTTACAAAAATTATCAAAATTATTCATTGTAAATAATATTTGTTTAGAAATAAGAAATCTTCCTGAATAACTAATCAAAGTGATTTTTTTCAAGCCATAATTGAATGGGCTTCAGTCTGCTTGTGTTAATTGTGCTTTTATGACTTTATTAGAGAACAGAAGTGACTTGTCCTAACTAGGAGACAATACATTTTAAAATTGGATTTTTAAAGAGATTAGTATGTTATTAAGAATTTATATATATTTAATGTTAATAATTGTTGCCTTGTTTATGGATTTTTGCATTTTACTGTAAAACAGTACTCTCCAAATAAACTTAATCCTATTAATATTATTGTTAATTACTGTCATGGGAATAAAATCTAATATTTTCAGAAGTTATCATCTCTTTATACTTGTGTAAACTAGTACATTCAAAGTAAAAACCTCTCTCCTTTTCTTTGTGATACTGTGGTATGCATTCAATGAAAATGATCACATATAATATAAGCACATTTCATTATTTTGTTTCAATTAAAAATAAATTACCAAGAACAGTTTTAATTCTCATATGGTAATGTCTTATTTTTGACACATTTGGATATCTATCTTGACAGTTGTAAATAAAGGACATTATTTGGAAGATGCGGGGCATTATTCAGATCCCAAAGCAGTCCTGTGTTTATCAATATGTAAGCATAAAAGAATCAGTAGAAAAAATTCATATCATAATAACTCTTTTTTTTTACTTTTTTCCTCAATTGTATTTTATTTTTTCAAATACATATAAAATTCATTGTCATAAGATTTTTTCATTTATTCATTTTTGTAATATTTTGTGTTTCAATTTTTTTCCCTTCCTCCCATAACTCCCCTATTCTCAAGACATCAAGAAAGCCAATATAGATTTTACAGGGACTATTCTTTTAAATATATTGCCATATTTGTAATGTTGTGCAAGAAAAATCAGATCAATAAAAGAAAAAACACCAGAAAAAAGCAAACAAACAAAAAAAGAAATGTGAAAATGCAAAGTTTGACCCATATTCATTCTCTTTGGCTCTCTCTGTAGGTGTGGTGAATATTTTCCATCCCAAGTTTATTGGAATTATCTTGGATTAAAATATTGCTGAGAAGAGCTAAGTCTATCAGAGTTGATGATCATATATTCTTGCTATTATTGTGTACAATATTTTCTTGGTTGTGCTAACTTCCCTCAGTATCAGTTCATGTAAGTCTTTCCAAACTTTTTTTAAATTGGTCTGCTCATCATTTTTATAGAACAATAGTTTTCCTGAAAATTAAGACAACTCTGAAGTACCACTACACACCTTTCAGATTGACTAAGATGACAGGAATGGATAATGATAAATGTTTCAGGGGAAGTGTGAAAACTGACATACTAATACATTGTTGGTAGAGTTGTGAACTGATTTAACCATTCTGGAGATCAGTTTGGAACTATGCCCAAAGGGCTATCAAGCTGTGCATACTCTTTGATCCAGCAGTGTCTCTACTGTGTCTTACTCCCAAAAAGATCATAAAAAGGGCAAAAAGTCCACATGTGCAAAAAATGATTTTAACAATCCTTTTTTTAGTGGCAAGGAAGGTTATTCCCCCAGTTCAGTTGACGAATGGCTAAAGAAATTATGGTATATGAATGTTATGGAATAATTTCCACAAAAATAATCAGCAGGATTTCAGAAAGATCTGGACAAACTTATATAAACTGATGCTAAGTGAACTGAATAGAATCAGTTGAACTTTGTACACAGCAACAACAAGATTATGTGATGATCAAGTCTGATAGATGTGGCTCTTTTCAACAATGAGGTGATTAAGGTTAATTTCAATAGACTTGTGATGGAAAGAGCAATCTGTATCCAGAAAGAGGACTGTGGGACTGCATATGGATCATAATGAAGTATCTTCACCTTTTGTTGTTTGGTTGCTTTTAGTTTTCTTTCTCATTTCCCCTTCCCCTTTTGATCTGATTTTTCTTGCCCAGAAAGATAAATGTGGAAATATGTATAAAAGAATTGCACATAGTTAAGATATATTGGATTACTTGCTTTCTAGGGAGGATAGGGTGAAGGGAGGGATAAAAAATTGGAATACAAGGTTTTACAAGGGTAAATGTTGAATACTGCTATTGTACATATTCTGAAAATTAAAAGCTAGTATTTAAAATAGTTTTCCATTATAATCATACCATAACTTATTCAGACATTCCTCAATTGATGGGCTTCCACTCAATTCCAGTCCCTTTCCATCACAAAAGGAACTGCTACAAACATATTTGCACATGTGGGTTCTTTTTTGTCTTTTATGATTTCTTTGGGATATAGACCCAGTAGTGACTTACATTTCTGGACAAATAATATGCATAGTTTTATACCCTTTTGGGTATAGTTTCAAACTGCTCTCCAAAATGATTGGCTCATTTCATAACTCTACCAGCAAGGCATCAGTGTGACAGTTTTCCCACACCCCCTCAAAATATATATTATCATTTCTTGTCATCTTGGTCAATTTGATAGATGTGAAGTGGTATCTCAGTTGTTTCTCTAATAAATAATGATTTAGAACATTTTTCACATGACTAAAAATGGATTTAATTTCTCAATCTGAAAATTGTTCATATCCTTTGACTATTTATAAGTGAGGAATGACCTATATTCTTATAAATTTAACTCAGTTCTCTATTTAGAAATGAAGACTTTATCAGAAACACTGACTATAAAAATTGTTTCCCAGCTTTTTGGTTCCCTTTGATCTTGGCTAAATTAGGTTTGATTGTGCAAAACTGTTTAATTTTATGTAAATTTATGCATTTCTGCATTTCATAATGTACACTACTTTTTCTTTGGCCACAAATTCCTTCTTTCTCCAAAGACCTGATAGGTAGATAATGCCTTACTCTTCTAATTTGCTAATAGTATCATCCTTTATATCTAAATCATGAAGCTATAATAAGTCTTTAAAGTTAAATTTATTATGCTCTTGAAGTTGAAGTTAGGGAGAGTGTTCTAATAATAGTTACTAATATTCAAGGTTTCCATGCTGACCAGTAGTAGAATCAATTCTGAGTGTCTTTTGTGTAGCAAAAGAGGGATACAGTCTCAAAAAAAGGTGAATAAAAATCGTCTATTATCTAAAGTATGATTTACTTTTAATAGGGTGATCTGTGTAGCTTTTCTGTCAGTTTATATTTTGGTTAGATACTGTAAAAAGACAATGAGTTGGGTTCAGGATTGAAAGGAAGTGGTAGATTTGAATAGATTAAAGAGAATTGCACAATTCTTCTAATGACCCCAAATTTATTGAAACAAAGGTCCAAACATTTATTTTTTTCCAATTCAAGATAAAATCTGAATGTAAAATGAAACTAAAATGAATATTTCCATATACATATGAATGAAAAATGTTAACATAAAAAAAACTGAGAAACTTTATCATGTGTATCTTGACTTTCTTTTAAAGCATTTTATAAATTATTTCTTTCTTTTATCCAACAAAGCTCAGTTTTTCTACACAAAATAGTTTCAATTTGATTTCTCTTTGCTATAGAATGAAAATATCCAGTTCCACAGATTATAATGGAAGGGAAATGAATTCAATTTTTTCCTTTCATGAAAGCAAATCTTTTTCACATTTTGAGCATTTATCAGTCACTTAGAAGATTACTTTTGTGTAAACATAACTGTAAAAGCATTGAAATAACCAAATAAATTTTTTTAACCTGGGAAATTATTCAATATATTATGGTAATATGGGAGCAGAATTAGTTTTCCAACACTTTGTAAAAGTGAAGTCTTATGTATGCAGATAGTTGTGTGCCCATTCTTGATTTCCAAGAAAAACAATAATTCACAGATCTGCCATAGAAGAAAGCTGTCTCACTTATTCCTATAATTGCCTATCAAAATTTAGTATTGATACCATCAAGAATGTATGATTCAAATATATCATTGGCTCATGGTTTAATTTAACACAATATTATATTAAATCATAGTTGATAACTAATGAGAACAGGTAAATGGTGCAGTGGATAGAGTGCTGGCCTTGAAGTGAGGAAGGCCCATTTTTGTGAGTTTAAATTTAGCCTCAGATACTTATTAGCTGAAAAACATTGAGTAAGTCACTTATGCCTGTTTGCTGATTTAGTTTCCTCATCTGTAAAATGAGCTATAAAAGAAAATATGAACCATTCCAGTATCTTAGCCAAGAAAACCTAAATGGGGTCATGAAGAGTCAGACAAGATTGAAACAACTGAAGAGCAAAAAAAAACTTTGGAACTTATCTAAAAATATGGGGTGAGATATTAATCTGAACTAAGTTTGATTAGATCATCATTTTAACTACCAGACCCTAAACTCTAAATATGTAGGCCCAAATTTATAAATTACATCTAGGACTTTTCCAAACTTCTTTTTATTAGGAAAATTTAAAAGTCCTACATTTTATTAAAAATCCAACCCTCCTGTCACCCATAAGATTACATTTATATCTTCTTGACGGATTTTTCTTGGCCATAAGATTTGTTTAGAATACTGTATTTTAAGTTTGTTTTAGAATACTTTCTTTTGATCTCTTCTTAAGAGTAGCAGGTGCCAAGTCTTGTGTGATCCTGTCACTCCTTTGTTCTTTTTTTTTCCTTGATCATTTTTAATTTGAGCAGGACGTGCTAAATCTTGTCTATGCCATTCAGAGGTACTTTTGTGCAAAGGATTATTTTAGAAGGTAGCTGATGAATTATTTTTATTTTTACTTGCCCTTCTAAATCTAATAAATCTGGGGTGTTTCTGTTTCTGGATTTCTTTATTTCTGTTTTGTTTGGAAATATAGTTTCTGAGCTTTTTGGAGGAGTGAAGTAGTATAGTAGTTATGATTTTCAATTAGCCTAATGATTCTCAGATTGTTTCTTTGACATGTTTTCTTGTTTACTTGTTTTTTAGAATGGATATCTAATTTTCTTGAAAACTGTTGCTTCTGATTCTATTTTGAGTTTATTGGGTTGCTTATAATATATCTGTACTCTTCTAATTCCTAACATATCATCATCTTCCCATAATTCTGGCCCATCTTTTTAATACACTATTTTACTAATACTATGGTATAACTTTAATTTATACTACAGTCTCTGAAGAACTAAAAATGAATCTCATTCAGAGGGGACATATACAGTAATGATGTTCAGGCTATAATTACAAACCAAGAATTATTATAAAGAGCCATAATAAAAAAGAAATGTAGAAATGAAAAATAAAACAGGTAATTGGATACCTAAACCAGGTAAAACAAAAACAGAGAAAGAAAATTATAGACCAATCTCCTTAATGAATATTGATGCAAAAATCTTAAATAAAATATTAGCAAAGAGATTACAGAAAATCATTCCTAGAATAATACACCATGACCAAGTAGGATTTATACCAGGAATGCAGGGATGGTTCAATATTAGGAAAACTATTAACATAATTGACTATATTAATAACCAAATTAACAAAAACCATATGATAATCTCAATAGATGCAGAAAAAGCATTTGATAAAATTCAACATCCATTCCTATTAAAAACATTAGAGAGTATAGGAATTAATGGACTTTTCCTTAAAATAGTCGGTAGCATCTATTTAAAACCATCAGCTCGCATCATATGTAATGGTGATAAACTGGAACCATTCCCAATAAGATCAGGGGTGAAACAAGGTTGTCCACTATCACCATTACTGTTCAATATTGTATTAGAAATGCTAGCCTTGGCAATAAGACAAGAAAAAGAGATTAAAGGAATTAGAGTAGGTCATGAGGAAACGAAATTATCACTCTTTGCAGATGATATGATGGTCTATTTAGAGAACCCTAGAGAATCAACTAAAAAACTATTAGAATTAATCCACAACTTTAGCAAAGTTGCAGGATACAAAATAAATCCACATAAATCATCAGCATTTTTATACATCACCAACAAAATGCAACAGCAAGAGATACAAAGAGAAATTCCATTCAAAATAACTATCGATAGTATAAAATATTTGGGAATATATATGCCAAGGGAAAGTCAGGATCTATATGAGCAAAACTACAAAACACTCTCCACACAAATAAAGTCAGATCTAAACAATTGGAAAAACATCAAGTGCTCTTGGATAGGTCGAGCGAATATAATAAAGATGGCAATACTACCTAAACTAATCTATCTATTTAGTGCTATACCAATCAAACTCCCAAGAGATTATTTAACTGAACTAGAAAAAATAACGACAAAATTCATCTGGAAAAACAAAAGGTCAAGAATTTCAAGGGAATTAATGAAAAAAATGCAAATGAGGGTGGCCTAGCTGCACCAGATCTAAAACTATATTATAAAGCAGTGGTCACCAAAACCATTTGGTACTGGATAAGAAATAGAGTAGTGGATCAGTGGAATAGGTTAGGTTCACAGGACAAAATACTCAATGACAATTGTAATCTAGTGTTTGATAAACCCAAAGAGCCCAGTTTTTGGGATAAAAACTCACTATTTGACAAAAACTGCTGGGATCATTGGAAACTAGTCTGGAAGAAATTAGGCATTGACCCACACCTAACACCATATACCAAGATAAGGTCAAAATGGATTCATGATCTAGGCATAAAGAATGATATTATAAACAAATTAGAACAATGTAGGATGGTTTACCTCTCAGACCTGTGGAGGGGGAAGGAATTTGTGACCAAAGAAGAACTAGAGGTCATCATTAATCACAAAAATAGATAAGTTTGACTATATCAAGTTAAAAA